>JAQIYI010001643.1:0-11327 GCA_034700265.1 Polyzonium germanicum
CCTCGCTCGCTTCGCTCGCTCGGTAAGTGAGTGCTTATTCGCGCTTGATTCATAATTCCCGGCCTCAAATTCGCTCATCTTGCTGCCATTTTAAGATATATTGTAATCGATGTACGATTTTTGCATATCGATATCCGATATCGATGCACGATTTTGTATATCGATACCCTATATCGATGTAAATATTTACAATGGGTAGTTCTAAAATTTCCTTACAGTATACCCTGCTTAGGCCTGACATTTTTAACTTGCAAATGAGCAGCAACAGCACCCCTGATGTAAATATTTGCAGAACAATATGTGAATAGGCCTAAAATGGTCAGGACAAAAGAAGATAAAAACTAACTAGGGAGAGGAGGAGGGGGGGGGAACCGAACCCTAGGATAGTGGTTTTGGAAAGCAAGAAGAAGAAGAAGGAGAAGGAGAGAAACATCATCGTATGAAGTGTTGCAGGAATTGTTGCAGAGGGTTGTGCGAGAGGTAGACGGACGTGGCGGGCTAAGGGTCAACGTTGTCGGACATTATTTATCCCAGTTGGTTTCTTTTTATTTCCGTTTATTGACTGAGGATGAACGAGGGGAAAAAGGGTTAACTGCCGGTCCCTTGTTTGTAATGTGAATCTATATTTCTAGTCCCACTTGTACCCATTTAAATGAATTAGAAAAAAAAACTATTTAATTTATTTTATTGATTTGTTTTAAAGGAATACTTAAAGGGGAAGCGACAAGAAGTTTGACGTTTTTAGTTCTAGCTTTTTCAAATAACTTTATTTTTAAAGATTATATTTTTGGTAGTTGTAATTTTGTTTGCAATCAAAACGCCTATTTTTGTGTATTTATTTCAAAGAATATAGAGTCAACCTAGAGTTGAAAATTTCCCTGGAAAATCGAAGCGTAGAGAATTCAAAACGAACGAGATAAAATATAAATATTATCGTTGAATATATCGTCGAATAACTGAATAAGGTATTTATCTGACCAACGGTTAGTTTTTGCTTTTATAATCGGTCTTGCTTCCCCTTTAAACATCTCACCAGACCTATCAGAAAAAAATAGGATGAAATGTCATCAACATCCTTGCCTTCGACATCCGAGCAATCGGTGATTTGCCTACTTTAACTGGGGTATTAATCAGTCTTTCGTAAAAGCAGACGACGAATTACATAAATACTTACGTACTAGTAGGGCCTACAATTAAAATGACTAAAATCGATTTCATTGGTTCAAATATGATCCATTTGCTAGCGGAAATCTACTAGTCCTCGTTTCACTCGGACAACTTTGAGACATATAAAAACCATTAACCAATAGCCAATATCCTCCGCTTGCGAATGTTTTCAGCACAATTTGACAAACAAAAATCTTATTTATTGATAGTCAGGCCTACTGGTTCAGTCATAAGGAAGAGCATCTATGGAGGATGTTTTTTATACATCTACAGTACATTCATTCTGCCTGAATTTATTTTATGTTTTATTGAAATTGTATGGCATATTCAATTATTCATGCTTTTTTTTCTTAGCATTTTCTTTAATTCGCCAACTTTAGGCGCCTTAAAAGTTATTACTTTTTAATACCAGGTTTGTGAGGATTTTTTTATGCAAATATTATGCACATGCTTTTATGGCTGAGGCCTGTTACAAATTCAATTTTTCAAAAAAAATCCTGTGTTTGCACTTACGAATGTATGAGCTTGAGCTCCGTATTAACGAACGAGGAAAAGTGAGGGAGGAAGCTAGAAGGAAAATAACGGGGAGATGCTTAAATTGATGGTGGCTACATGCAAATTCTCTTATGCAAATTTACACTTTTTATTGATCAATTACGTACGGAATCAACTCACTGAAAATAAGTTCTGAATGGTTTTCTGCAACAACAAGGAACTTTGTTTTATTTTTTTTTTACATTTTGTACTGTTTCGTCAATTTATAACTTTATGGGCCTATAGGTTTGCTGCACCCTCAAGTGAACCATTTGTTCGCCACACGGATCCAATTGCCTAAATCTAGGCCTCACATTCGTTGGTGCTTAAAAGCAATTGTAGGCCTACAGTGTGCTGACAACGCGCACATGTTACCTGATTTTTTTTTATTTTAACGAGAAAGGGTCGATGAACTCGGTGGCTCACTTCTTGTTCGCCTGAATTGGTCGATGATCTTGATGGGTGCACTGCCTGCGCCCAAATAGGCAGCTAGGTCCCATTCGAAGAAACTTTATTTGTTGGTCCCCACCCATCTTCTTCCTCCTTTCCTCCTCCTTAACTTCATCCTTTTCTGTCGCCAAGCCAGTCTTCATTGATTTTTGCCAACTCCCACTTATTGCCTATAGCCAGCCAGGCAGCCAGCGAGTCATTCAGTTTGATTGGACGGAAGACATTCCAATTCACATTGTTGTTTTTTACTTCCTGTGCACTCCGAAACAGACAAACGCGCAACTGTCAATTACTATCATTTGGGTGTGTTCACAAAAATGATACACGTACATCATGTACATGTACATGATTAATGATTATGTATTTGTATTGGATCATTTGATTTTTCCTGTACACTTCTACGAGTTGGCCTACGATTTGGCAAATCTGTACCGGAAGTGAAACTTCAATTATCAATTATAGTCCAAATAATGCTCAATTTCAACGTGATTTGCATTAAGAAAGTTATTGAGATTACACACAAGAGTATCAATCGCCTTATTGTAATTACTAGCCTTTAGCACTAAAAATAATGTTTTAACTATGTAGGCCTACTCATGGAATTGAAGGTATTTAGCCAAATGCAAATAGACACCACGATCCACGCATATCGACGGAGTTTCTTGTCCGGGATCTTTTCGTCCTCTTCATGGTGACATGGTCTTGAATCAAAAGTGAATAGAATTGGGAACAAACGCAGAAAAGTTGAATCTCGCAGAATAGTACATGAAGATTAGGCTCTTCAAATTCTGCACGGCATATTCCAATCACATACATCACCATGATTAGAGCCAGAAACTCCATCTTGGATTTGAAGCTGATGAACTATATGGTGCTCATCAATTTTCCAATCGAGTAGGCTAATAGGTATAAAGGGGGAGCCGTGTCCCAGAGGCGGTGAAAGATGGCCCACCATCGAACTGCTGTTCTTGTCGGATGGAATGTCATGATGGACTACATCGTTGCAGGATCTCACGTGGAACAGACAGATCATGACAGATACTCGAAAGGCCGAATATGAACTACGAGCGTAGCTCGTTCGTCGATCTCCTCATTCTCTCGTTTGCCATGACGTGTTGCTGTTCGATCCAATTGCAGCAGCTTACTCTGGGCCGATATGGCCCAGCTTGCTCCAGAGTGTTGTCCGTGACATTTTCGACATTTTATATCATTTTGAATATTATTTAATAAAAATATCCATTAGTAATACTTTTGATTGAACAAGCAACAGAAAACACAAACAATTTGCGGCTGTAGTATTTAACGCATCAACCTTGGAATCTATCGATTACTAAATGTTCATATTAAAGCGCATGGATATAGTGGGCTAAGGGTCAGCCGCTCTGCCGCTTTGCCTGCGTTGCCAGCGTCAAGCGTCGGGAGCATTGCCTAGGATGTTCAACGACATGTGCGGCGTTACCGCCTTGAGTAGGCTATCCATCGTCACCGTCATGGTTTCCATGGTAACAACGCTAGCAAAGCTCATCGATCGACCTTTAGGCTGGTATTCTTTAGGGGTAAAGCGAACACATTGGGCACTGTTTGAAATAAACAAACTAAATTCTAGTCCCAAGTTGCGGCTTTTGTTCCTAAAGGCCTATAAGCCTACAAGGTGACCAATAAGTTAGCCACGTTCAACTATTACATGCTGGATCATGGAGCACTAAATCGTAAATTGAATTAGTCTAGACTTCAGATGAGCTAAACTAAGCAGTACTCAAGTCACAAATTTAGTGAAGGATAGGGATACCACCCTTTCTCTGTTAGATCCGTTGCTCATTTAATTATAACGACTGCGCAAGGCGACAGGGTGCGCGAAGCCCGTCGGTCTGCTAATGAAGGTCATAGCAACAAAGTTGATGGTCGCAAAGTTCAAGTGTGCTTACATTTTCACAGTGTGGGCATCGCCACGCTGGCAACGCTCGCAACGCAGGACGGCCCCAACGCTAAAAAATCTTGTAACGTGGATCGAGCTTAAGGTGCTTCATCGAATGAACTGTGGATTTTTGTTTTGAAAATCGGTGTCTATTCCCTTTAATGCGCATTTATGTTCATAGGCGATCATATCTATGATAACGACCAGTGAAATGCTGTTCACAAAGTTCTTCTTCCGTGCTTCCATTGAAGTTATACGTGTATATGGGCCTAGTAGGATGTCCATTTAGATAGGTAATCGCTATTCACTTTACTCCGTCAAATAGAAACATTATCCGAGATTCGTCTATGTGTTTGTGACTTTGTGTGTTTAGGTGAGTGTGCAAATAATCTGCTGGTAGCGGCACTCGCAGTTGTAAAACGACCTACATTGCAATAAAAGAGCGTTTCTGTAGACTAGTGCTCTACAATTATATACACGTGTAGGCATATGGTATGGATGATTTGCGGACGTCATATTGAAGTGTGGGAGCCAAAACATGTGTTTTCTTTCGAAATTCCAGAACAATTGAATCGACAGATGGATGAATGAATATAGGCCTGGAATTTGAAACTTTTCACTCTGGCCAGCGCTCGTTTTCAGGAGTTAAGGGCTGTTAAGCTGGGTTTTAAATTTGAAAAGGTCCATCTGTCATCTCGTTATTTCGAATCGACCAATCGTCGTGATGAAGTTGTTAGACCGAAGCCTAAATATGCTCATTACTAGGTATTACCTCGGTTGCTAATCCGAATACAATATACCGTCATGTCGTTAAAACCAAGCGGCATTATAATCTTGTTGATTGTTCGATATAGCCGTAGTCATTGGAGTAATAATTTTATTAGTAACTTGAAATGACGTTATATACCAACAATTCCATGAATCCATGGTTTTGAAAGCGATTAACTTCGGAAATAACGATTGCAAGTCTCAAATAACGAAGCAAATTCGATAGGAATTATCTTAGTTAATTCAGTGTTTAGACAGGGAAACTGTAAACCATTTCTCCTCAGTTGCTGTGGGTTCAAATCCCGCCCATACTGAATTTATGTTGGTTTTGTGCTACCATTCACAAGCAACTTGCTTATGTGGGACTCCGCATACAATGTATGTACATTTATCTTATGATGACGACAGGTTTACGCGTGCTTTTGACAATGACGGCTTTAATTTGAATATACCTGTATATTACCTGTTGAATATACCTATATCAATTTATTTTCATAATCAATAATTGAACTTTGATTATCAATAAGGAATCCATAATGACGATTAACAAAATTGTCAGTCTGATTAACACACGTGAGATCGCACATTGTGGTTATAAATCATATTGAAGTATGGCTGGCTTCAACTTGTTCTTGCAGAATGGAATGCCAAACTTGCGCTGAAACAGCACGCAACTACCAGTTAAAAGTTTAACTTGTGTTTTAATAGTGTAAATAACTTGTATTAATAATATTCAGAATATCGTAGTGACGAGAGGGAGCATAACGTTGTAAATTATGCGAGAGAGTGATGAGCAGTCAAACCTACAGCCCTTATATACTGTGGGAATGCCTGGGCGTGACAGAAGCTGAATAACTATTAATCATGACTTAATGCCGCGATTTACATATTAGAACAATGCATTTCCAAGAACACTCTAATCCGCGATAGGATGCAATAAAGCAGTAATGCATTAAAGTGATTTCGACATTTTTTGAAAAAATGAGGATTAACTTGCAAGGCACAAATTCTTGTTCACCTTCAAGTCAATCAACATGTCCTTCTATGTAAACAAACCCACTTGTTCGCTTATACAATTAATTTATAACAATGAAAAAGCTTTCAGTGATTGCCTACTTGGAAGGGGAAACACCAAGTGGTAAATCTTCCAATAAGCGAAATCATGCGTTAGCTTTGAGCTACACCAACGAACACGATACCAAATTGTTCGTCTTAAAGAATACTACAAGTTGCCTAGGAAGGGAGGTTGAGATAACGATACCCTAACGATAGTTATTCGAGTTGGAAGGAACTTCGGTAACATTAGATTAATTCTTCATTAGGTTACCGATTACAGTATGTTAGAAAACGTTAGCTAGCTAGTAATAAGTCAATTATAACTAAACAGTACTAAACTCTACAAAACATAACGTAAATTCACAAGTTATGAAATAAATGATTTTGGGATAAGAAATACGCATTTACGAAAGTATTTAAACATAAAGAAGAGTAGGTCTGGTTTCCTTAATTAACACTCGTAATAACTAATTTAATTTTGTAAACTAATGCACCTTATCTAGCCAACTTACATTTGGCTGTCATAGGAACTAATTTTACATTGTAATTATTGTGCTGACTTTGTTTGAAAAATATCGAGTTGGCTAAAATTGTTTAAATCGGCCTTAAAGTCGTCCTTTAATTCGAAACCATGAAATGCGATATCGATGTTTTGGTCTCTTGAGAAAAGAATAACTTTCCCAACAACTTCCGGTATTCGGCAGCTATTTGTAACCGGTTTTCGATACAACATTTTTCCAGCTATATATAATAGTTTACTAACATAATAATCACAAACCAAAAAAAAAAAAGATTTTTTCGTATACCCGGTACAAGATTCTAACGCACAGCTGCATGTTGAGGGGTGGCCTATAGCGCATTCTGCGCAGACGCGTTACGAGTTAGCACAGTTTACCGGAAGTGCTCCAGAAAGTTGCAAAATAAGGCGCCAAATTTCAGGTAATTATAACTCTGGTATTTATGGTCCAATTTCATTAGAATAAATATTGATAATTATAAAAAAACAAATTAAATAATATATTTATATTATTTTTAAAAAACATACCCTTTAATAAAGTACAAGGCACCAAGGCCGCTTCGCGGCCCTTGCCGCCTTGTTAGAGAAGTAGATATAATATACATAAATTAAAAAATTAAACGCACGAACGAACCGTTAAAAAATAAAATAACTTACTACACGACGCTGACGACCTCCAAATACGAATGAAGGGGGTGCGAGGGTGGGGAAAAAAGCACTTCGCTTTCGTAGAATCAGCTGCAGCTCTTTTTAGTCGGTGGGTCGCGCCACCCACTCAAAAGAGCTGCGGCTAACTTCGAAAACGATGCGAGGAAGAGGGGGGAGGCGCACTAAAACGTGATTGGCTGCAATGGCTGCAAAAGCTAAACCACGTGAGTGAGCGGGAAATTCAAAATGGAGCAAATGTCATGGCCAAGCAATAAATGAAAATTCTTCTCTTGTAAAAATATCAAAGCGTGCTTGGTGTAGTGGTTAAGCTACGCAGATCCCACTGCAACGGTGCGAGTTCGCTCCCTGGTAGTGCGGGCTTCTTCCTCATGGGCTGCGCCCATGAGGAACTGATGACAGATCACAGCTATTAATATATAGGAAGGATATATAGGATATATAGGATATATAGGATATATAGGATATATAGGATATATAGGATATATATGATAATTGATAATATATAGGATGCCTCTTAAAATTGCAGGCAATACATAAATTGCTTGGAGTAGGCCTAAGCTTGCAGTTCTTCTTTTGAAATACAACAACTGCTTTGAAAAACAGCAAAAATGCAAATACCTAGTGTTAGATCAAATCAAAGATAGCGTTTCCATGGTCACGATTTGAGAGGGAGCCTTACAAAAGTGGAAAACGAACCCGATTAATTCCCCTTGATCATTAAAAGGCCCATGTTTACGTCGATCATCTTTTTTGAAATCCGATTAATTCCATCAATACGTACCATTCATAGTTAAAATTTGATTGAATGCGCAGAAGTAGGCCTAAAGCTTGGTTTCACATGGGTGAACTTTCAGCGAATTCACCAAGTGACCACATTGGATTAATACGCGTGCGAGAAAAGTAGTCACGTTATAAGTTCACCGCTGAATTCGCCAGAAATTCGCGGAAAAATTCGCCATGTGAAACCAGCTAAGTAGGAGTAGGATACCTAGACCTAACTCTTGGAAATCAATTTCTCCTTGGTTTCACTTAGCCTACACATTTGAAGTGGCGGAGGAGGAGCTTAAGTTCGATTTGGCTTGGAAGGCCAATTATCATGTCGATTCATGTGTAGGCCTATAAGCTATGGTCACGTGACTCACTTGTTGAGGCGCCTGTTAGGTGACTTAGGTCTACAACTCTACATGACTACATGCTCCAAATGTAAGCTCAGGGACCCCCCCCCCCATCCGCCTGCCAAATTGTATGAGCCCCAGATGTTGATAAGCAAACACAAAAAATAATTTTTTTTTTTCCGCTTTGCGCCATTTCTAGCGGACTGTTGCGCTCGCTAACTAATGAAATGAAGGATCTCAGCGGTTGATCTGTGGTCGCAAGAATTGCAACCATGTTATTCACGTTGACCGTGACTTTCTAAGTAGGCGCAAGTAAGATATGAGAAGAATAGAAAAAAAAACTTCATTTAGGTCAAGGTAGGCCTATAGCTCCCTAGTCGGCTATATAGATGTAGGCTCAAATGTATTACAAGTTGCGAGACTAGGCCAGATCGTAATAGAACCATTGGGCGACGTCGGCGAGACGCACTCATTCATACGCTGGATAATGGAATTTCAACCAATTTCGTCAATTTATGGGTCTTATTCAAGCCCTTTCCGAAGTTGTGTGTGTGTGCAATGTGAACGCGATCAAGCAGCAACCATTTTTAAAAAAAGAAAGAATACAAAACTCCATTGGAGAGAGGAGTCGCGACTCGCGAGGATATATTGGGTGGCTGAATTTGAATGTGGTTGGTTATTTTAGCTGTTTGAAAGTTGGGGCATTGAAAGGTTTGAATGAATTGGAAATAATAATAATAAAAAGTTTCAAGTTCGTTTCAAATTTTCAATCTACAGACGTAGATAGTCCTATTTCATAGTGATTGACGTAAAATCGATTCCCGTTTTAAGTTTTTCTTTGTTCAGCTCTTGATTTGTGTGGTTTTGAGTGATTACCTCAGCACCTTTAGATGCTGAACTACAGTACATTGTAAATTAAGAGATGGAAAAGGCATACATGTATAAGCCTGTATTATATTTTATGAAATAATTTGTGCTAGTCCAAGCAGTCGAGAATGATAATTGTTCATTTTTTCGTAGTATCTATAGGTTAGAGTTTAAATTTGAATGAAACTAATTTAAGAAGTTTCATTAACACCTCGAATTTATTATCAGCATTCAATTATATGAATCTGTTCGCTCGCTTATTTGTCTACGTACGCGCGTCCTCGATCCTGATTTCGAACGTCGTACATTGTACACTGTATGCTGTTGTTTGAGGTGGGAACACCGTTGAACGTGTGGCTAAAATCGACGCGCCGACCGCGCAGAGAGCTTAAAAGCGCCTAGCATACGTTGTCAGTACGCATATGTAATAGTTTCTGTATGTGTCAGGAACACCCGCAACTCATCGGTAAACGAGTTGCTTAGTTATGCCTCTTCAGCAGTCACAAGTGGAAGGGAATAGCCGAAAATGCGTAGCGGATGTTCTCAACACGCATGCGTGAAATGCTACACATTGCCGAGAAATGCCATGATTGGCCAAACTCAGTCACGTGATGATCGTTGGCGAGCTTGCAAGCTCAGGACACGCGTTTCACTACTGAACTGAACTTTTACATCCAAGCAAGCTTCCTCCGAAATGACGTCAATGGGCGTGCGTTTTAGATGAACGCACATGTTGTGTCAGCAGCGAGCGCGATTTCTGCAAGAAACGTTCAACGGTGTCCTAGCCTTAGGTCTAATAGGTGCATAGATCCCACATAAGCCTACTGATTGTGCGCAGTGAACCAAATACAAACATCCATGTGGTATACCAGTGATTTGAACCCACAGCCACTGAGGAGGGATGGATTAGAGTTGTGACGCTCAAATTACCGGCAGCACTGAATCACAGAGCACGCCCGCCTATACTACAAGCCAACTTATTTATCTAGCTCATTTCTCAAAATATAAAATGAACTGAAATACAAATCTATTCTAATGGAATGGTAGATGCTCACTACAATTTTGCCAGCGTCGCAAACGTCTAGCGTCGCGGCGTTGTCGAATTCAGTAACCATTGTCATGGGCGTTGTTTCCATGGTAACAATTCTCGCAAAGGTCTAAAAGTTGTAGTGTGCATCCAGCTATACTATATTACCAGTTTTCCATATTGTCACCGTTCATGACTGTGTTATCACCCTACTCTTGTTGATTGACGTTTTTGATTGGTGGGACGCATTCAAATTTGAATATCCATGACATTGGTCAACCTTATAGCGACCCAGTAATTTATCAACTGATTATTAGGCTCTGCATTGAAGCTTAACAACTTCATTCCAACTCTGCGTATTACTAGGCCTACGTGCCAATTATTTAAACTATGGGCCGAAAGGCTCCATTAAGACTTCAAGACACGCTGTAGACGCTCGTTAAGGATCGCCCAGCGTAGTTTTTACTTGCGCGCACGAAGCGCAATAACGCACGCAACTTGGCCTATTATTTTAGAAATCTTTTCTGCACTCTACCGACGAAATTCATTTTCACCTCAATGGCGCGTTGCTATTATATGATCTTTTATATTGGTGAACTCACGAAAACCTTTAAAAAGAGGCTTCCATATAAGTACCTTATGCTCAGTTTATGTAACTCCGTTGCATGCGTTATAACCATGTTTTTACGTCATACCGTGCGTCAATAGGCAGCCATTTTTTGTTTGCAAGCGATTGCGACTGCGTTCGTACATTTTCAAGAAATTTGTGTTGTATGACGTCATGCAATGCGTCTAGCCAATTAGAGGCGGCCATGACCATTAAACATCAGATGTTTTACATAGTCATTAATAGATGTTGGCACTATTCTTGATTGTTTTTCTTGCTAGTTACTTTCTTATTTTGGATGAACTTGCACACCCTTGCATGCGTTGCATGCGTTCCAAACTTGCAACGCGTTGCATGCAACGTAGTTGCATACACTCAGCATCACTGCTTACTGCGCATACCTCTAAACTGGGTCGTAAATTTTGAATTTTGTTTTTTTTTAAAAGAACTTGCGGGTAAACAAAAGCTAAACCATGTTTCGGCTTTCCTTTCACTTTATGAAAAATTCTCTTTTTCTCTGGTTGAAACTTAATTCTCAAACATGCAGATTAACGGTTGAATGCTATTTTAATTGAGTTGACTCTTACGTTATTTTAACTGGTGACTTAATTAAACTGGTTAAAACCGTCGTTCCT
>JAQIYI010001644.1:0-11326 GCA_034700265.1 Polyzonium germanicum
GCCGCAAGGGGAGTATGAAACCGGTCTTAGCTAAGCGGTACACACCCCTCACTACTGAGTTTCCAGACCTGTATGTATAAGACCGTGGTCGTACTCGACTACTCGTAAATAGCGAATAAAAGTACGACATCACCGCAACGCACAGCTGCGCAAGAAGTTTATTTTTTTTACATTTATTTGCCCAGGTGCGGTATCATTTGACGAAGGAAAAAGCAGCCGTCATTTGGCTGTCGCGACGTCGACGAAGCAATTGTCGGCGAGATTTCGTTTCGTCGCGAGCCCTTCAATCGCTCGGTTTGGTCTACAAGAACGGAACAGAAACGCACATCATCGTCATGGCGGCCGGGCTTTACAAATGCATGTTCGGCCCGAGGCTCCACCGACTGATGCTCATCGACGAGAGATTAGCCGGAGACCAGGCCGCCTCGGATCCGATTGTGAGTTGACGATAAATTATCGACAATAATCGCATGTCCGAGCAGGAGTAACGCGTGTTACGTATCACGCGCGGCTACAAGGGGCAATCGCCCTCTGGCCCCCACTGCAGAAAAATTGCCTATTCGAATATACAAACAATGTTCGAGCTAGTCTAGCACTGTACAACGTTCACCTGGGCTACAATGGACTTTTAAGAAATTTTAAAATTAGGCCAAACTAAATGCGGTTAGCAAAAAATAAAAAAATGAATTCATGTGGTCGTTCGCTTCGCTACCACTGATTGATGAGTGATTTTGTTTGCATGACTAGGGTCGAGCGTACAAAGCCAACATGATCGAATACTGGAGCGATGGCTTCATCAAGTTGGTAAGTATATTAATGTTTGTAAAAAGCTATTCGGTTAAATAAACTCCTTTTGCAGAAGATTAATTTTGGTTTCAGTTGGGCGTTCTGTGGTCATTGAGCGTGTTCACGTGTCCACTGATCGTGCCCGTCATCTATTACAAGCGGGACGGCCTGACGCGCGGACGAATCCTCTACCTGTTCAAGTTTTCCGTCTTTTTAGGCATTGCGTTCGTCGGTTCCTTCTGTCTTCGCGGAGTCGGAAGGCTGGCCAACCCCGACTACAGAGCTTTCTTGACGGCACTCGCCAACGCCAGATTTAACGCCGGTTCCGCCTCGTCACCGTCCTTCTTAGGCTCCAAGGTGAAATTCGCCATTTTATTCTGCCGTGTAAAATGACCCTGAAAACTAGCTAATGCACGGAGGCTTAAATTATGGCTAGGTAATTCCAAGCCTTCCTGATAAAACTGTTGAATCATGAGCCTTTGCCATTTGTAATTTAATTCGATTATTTCTGCCTCCACTCACAGAAAGTGATGTCGCAATACGATTTCAGCTTCTGGGGGTGGCCGATTGAATTCAGGTGGACCGAAGGGTACGTTTGATAGATTAAATATTGAACTAGGCTCTATGTTGCGAAATAACTGACGGTTCGTTTTGTTCTCTGCTGCAGCGATTTGAAGAAACCGCTGGTCGCGTCCGATCGAAGTTCCTCCAAGCGGTCGACTGTCCTTCAGAAGATTCGTGCTCTGCCCTGCCAAGTGATCAGGTAATTCGCATACGCTCGCCCAATAGTTCAAACGTGGAGTTTTTGTAATCGTTCTACACTGCTGCAGCTATTTCGTCGCCAACATCATTGGGCGTCGCCTGCTCTACCCTGGATCTCTGCAGATCCTGCAGGCGGCTGTCGGTGAGTTCTTCTAAGCTCCCTCTCCAGATGACCACTCGGGATGGAAATTACCATAAATCTAATGTTGTTTCCATCCAATCAATTAGATCCGCATCTTGTGCGAGGCCGACTGAGGCTCATGCACGAAGTAGGTGCCAGTCAAATTTCATTTTGCTTTAAAAAACAACTGATTCATTTGGTTTTTTTTTCCTAGCTTGGCGGGGAGCGATTCAAGTTGCTGACTCGAGACAGCAACGAACTGGACGTGATGGTGGTCGATCGACGAAAGGTTGCTGGCCATGAGTTCAGGGACGTGCTGGTCATCTGCTGCGAGGGGAACGCCGGCTTCTACGAGATGGGAATCGTGGACACGCCTTTGAAGACTGGCTACTCTGTTCTCGGATGGAATCATCCAGGATTCGGTGGAAGCACCGTGAGTGTGTGTGTTTGAAACCTTGATTAAGTTGTTAGTTGTTTAAGTTGGTATGTTTTTTGAATTCAGGGCCAGCCGTTTCCTGACCAAGAACAGAACGCCGTCGACGCAGTCGTCCAGTTTGCCGTCCATCATCTCGGCTTTCGCTTGCAGGACATCGTCCTCTACGCATGGTCCATCGGAGGATACACGGCCATGTGGGCTGGGGCTGCCTATCCTCAAATAAAATCGCTGGTATGCATTCGTTTTCATCGTCTTAATTTATCTCAATTCTCTTCTCAATGTTCGGCGATTCGTGATTTCATTTCCGTTCTCACGCTCCTAGGTCCTGGACGCCACGTTCGACGACGTCTTGCCCCTCGCTCTCTCCCAGATGCCCGCTGTTTTCGGTGAGACGCCCGCTTTCGCGTTAACGATTTAACCCGATTGATTAACACTGAACTGTACCTATAGCGCCCATCGTGACGACCACCATGAGAGACTACCTGAATCTTGTGAACGTCGACCATCTCTGCCAGTCAGTGCTTTTCCAATTTCGTCTAGTTTTACGTTTTAAGTTTAACTAATTCATTGTGTTTAATTACGCGTTTTATTTTCTACAGATATCCGGGACCTGTTTTGCTGATACGGCGAACAAAGGATGAAGTGATCACCACAAAGTAGTTTGTTCGGATGAAAGTGTTTCAAGTTTATTTTTCCTTTTTCTTAATTAAATCGTTATATTTTTCTTTGATTCTCAAAGTCAATCTCTGGGTCTCCGCGCGAATCGTGGCAACTTTCTGCTGACCAAATTCCTGCAATACAGGCACGCATTCACTTTCTCAACTAGGGGCTCTACTATTAACTGATAAGTTTTCTTTTAAATTTATTTTCTCCGATCATCAGGTATCCGTACATTTATGGTGACGGCGAGGGACTTGTTGTACTGCAGCTCTGGTTGCGTCTTCAGGCTCCAGAACAGAGTCAGTTTTTGGCTGTTTTGTCTTAAGAGCATTTAACTTTAAGGCAGCTAAGAATTGTTGTTTCAAAATTTTACAAGTTATAATGCGAAACGAGCATCGAGTTGACGATGAGTTTTGCGAAACACTGGTGTCGAGTTATTACGCCGAGGAGAATGGCACATATCCTTCGTCATTAGGTATGAGTTGATTTTATACTTTGCATAAAAGCTTAGTCAAGAAATTAAGGCGCTTAGATTTGACATCTTTTCTCGAACAGGGGACGGAATGGAACCTGGAACTGTTAGGCAACTGGCGCTATTTCTGGTCAGTTTATATTTGGTTCGTGTAATAGTCTAGATCCTGAAAATCTCATGTTTTCAATTTATTTATTTTTTTAGGCGTCAAAGCACCTGTCCGACTTTGATTCGACCCACTGCGTGCCGTTGCCAGCCGACAAGTTCACCGTACCTTGGGCGCCCAGCGAGAAGAACAGCCGCAATTCGAGTCCATTCGAGATGCCGGACAATCAGTGAATCCTCGATCAGTATTCCTAATCAAAGATCGTCCGACAGACGAGGTGACGACACGCAAACACAAGAAGAACAACAATGGTACCGGTAGGACTGTGCCGTTTATCATCAAACAATTAATATTATAGCAGTATGCTTAGAAATCTACTAAACCGTAATCGCTACCGCATGAGTAATTTAGCGATGTTACGCTGTGCTCTTCTCGTACATAAATCAAGTTCTAGATTGCCAAGTGTAGCACGTCACTGAACGGCTTTTAAATCTCTGCACACTCAATGTTACACCGGTATGGATGTTTTTAAGTCTCTACGTATATTAAATTCAACATATTTTAACAGTTCAAAGGTACATCGCAGTCTCCTTTATTAAAACCATTTTATTTGTTTAAATATTTATTTCTTTTGTATTTTTACCAATGAGGGTTTCTTGAAAGCAATGTGTTTTAGAAATAATCCTTCACGTGTGTGCGTTCCAAAGTCAAGCAAAGCACCGCCAGGCGATTGTGAATTTAATTTTAATAACAGAAATACTTTTTTTTGCGTCTCGTCAGGAAATATTTTAAACATTTTTCTCGTTTTTAATTTGAAATAATGCGCGCTGCGAAGCAGACGCTGCGCTTTTTCAAAAATTCCGACATCTTCCTCCACCGGGGGCTAGATGGCGCTACAGTCTTCATTCGTTTAGCGAGCTCTACATTCGTATGTTGATGTCTTTTCCGCATTTCCGTTTCCGCTTTTCGTTTCCAGAATCTTCCAGAGAATCCGGACGGCTGCTTCTAATTTCATTCCAGTTTTACTTATTTTCGTTGTTTTAAATCGTCTAGTTAATTTTGGTCAATTATTGACATCCGTATTCTCGCTCCAGTTCAATGGAGTCGCGCCATCTTGTGTGCTTCAGTTGCGCGTTCTCACAATTCGAAAATGTCTTAATTCAAAAACTGCCCCAGTTCGCGTGCCCTAGGCCTAAAGGTTGCCTGAAATACGCAGGCAGGCCTTTGGGCCTACTTCCCAAGTCACCTTAGTTCTACTGACATATGCGTATTATAAAGTACTTGGTAAGTTACTGAACGCATAGGCTTTTAATGTATGCTTAGTCTATACTATGAATTTAATGTAGGTCTACACCTATATGTAGGCCCAATGTTGCTGAGTAGGCCTAAGCTAGACCAAGGCCAATGCTGCCACTTTTGTCTCAAGAGAGGTGCGCTAATTTATGTCTTGGAGGTACCGGGCATGCATCCATGCCCACTTTGCCGACACAAAAGCGACTGTAGGCCACATAGGCCTAATGGCGTATTAATTGGCTGCCCCTTAATGCAGTGGCTACGCCTCGGCCTACATGTATTGTAGTCAACATACGCGTAGGCTCCTAAGCTAAAATGGCTAAATACTATTCACCCATTTTACTATTCAACCATTTTTACTATTCAGCCAGTGAATGGGTGATGTTTAATGTAAAAATGGACCTCAGACGCTCTTCAAGTTGGCAAGGCCATTGCAATGAACAGTAGGCATAAATAAAACCTGATAGCAATAGGAGGTAACCCATTGTAATGCCAGGCCTAGGCATAATGGCGCCGGCACTGGCCTACTGAATCCATGCTTGAAAGAAGGCCAATCGCTAATCCATTTCTCACTAAAGTGACGCTTAAATCAGTTGAGAAGCACATGTGTTTAAACTAGAATCACGAATTCTTATGAGCGCCTTGTGTCCAGGTGACATGAAACTTAATTAAAAGCTGCCACTTTATAATGCAATGCACATGTGGTGAGAAAGCTCTTGACCGACGCGCGGCCACTTTGATCCTCGTGGTTGGCCTCAGGCTTGCGCCAAGTCTAGACATACTGCGTCTCAAATCTTAACTCGGCATATTGTCCACGTTGTCCGTCCGTCCACCCGCCTACGCACTCTAAAGTCTCAGCGCGTGGGTGTGACTGCGTAGGCCTAGATCCAGAAGTTCTCTCCAATTTAGCGTTCCGAATTTAGCTTCAGCTCTCTCTCAACTTAGAACAATTTAAGCCTAATGCCTAATTGGTTTCGGGGACGGTTTTTATTTGCCTTTATTTCATAATTTGTGCTCTTGTTTCAACTTTCAAGAGGCGCCGTCCTGATTAACGAAAATTGCTACTGCATGGCTCTTGGCCTACACCAAGTGTAGGCCTACATACAGTAGCCTAGCCTGGGCCTACTGACTGCAGATTTTTGCAGCTTGCGGGCTGCGAATTAGCCTTGACTTCGCATGCGAACTCGATCATGCCCATGACTACTAATTCTGTTTGAGACGTATTTTGCTGCGAATTGACGTAACATTCGTATGCGAATTTACGAGTGACGGGAATTCGTCCATGTGAAACCAACCATTTATATTTAAATAGAGGACGATATGTCTCTGTTAGGCCCACATGAAATTGAAATGGTCAGCGATCTAGCGATGTCCTGGCCAACGTCCAAGGAGGTACAGGCATGGGCAGACATAGGAGTAGGTTATATCGATAGTTATGAAAAAGAATAAAAAACACCCTCCAATGATTAGGACGCGACGGCAATCAGATTAATCCAATTGAATATGATTTATTCGAATTGGTGTCTTCACTTTATGCGTGCATGTGTTGGACGAAGGGAAGGAAAAAAAATGAGAGGAAACGGAAGATTGCATTATTATTAGGCCTATTACTGTTATTGTAGGCTAATGCGATTATTATTATGAATGAGATGGAGATGAAGCCGTAGAGTGCGTGAGGGCGCGCGACTTCTTAAGTGGCCGGGCGCCGGTTCAGCCGCTGCATGCGGTTCCTGGATTTCATTTGCCGGTCAGAGCGACGGCGGCGGCGACTTTTCGTTTCCCACGAAACAGGAACAACCAGTCCTATTAATAATCGTTTATCATATATTGCCCTAACTATGATTGTAATTGTTGCGGGTTTGCGACCCGTCCAGAAATAAAATAAAATCGCATCTGTGGGTTCATCTGTTGGACTGATATTTTATCTTCAAGCTGATCTCCTAAATTGCGCAGCAAAATGCTGGTTTAAAAAAGTCATCCTCTTTTGTTATCTTTTCGACGCCGCCATCATTGATCAACTGAAAATAAAATGGCCGATTTAATTCGTTCGCCAATAAATAATGTAAGGCCTAAAGTAGCAGAGTCCGCCGCTTAAGTTATGAATTATCACTTATTAGCCACACCGATTCTTCCAAGTAGGCCTAGTTTTTATTTTTTATTATTTTTATTCATGTATTATGACTATATCTAAATTCATGTTGTTTTATGCAGATTCAAGGCCAAATGTATGAAAGGTCTGACTCGTGAGTCACGCGTGTGCTGCTTCCGCGAAGTGTCGAGACCAATTCGTCTGTCGTCGTGCAACTTACAACAGGCTAATCCTCACCAGGTTAGTCCTCATTAAACCTACTTTATAAGGCCTACGTCACTAGATTTAGACTAGAATCTGCCACTGTCCTGTATACGCTCGTGACGTCACCAAACACGAGCAAACCCCTACTTATGAGTGCCTACATGTTTTCTTTAAAGTGTTTGCTTTTGTTTTTCTATTTTGATTATTAGTTTGACAAGTGTCACGGAGCGGGTTTGAACTCGGGGACACGAAACAATCTAGCTAGGGCACCGCGCTAGGAAGCCAATGAATATATTTGGCCAATCAAACTCTTATTGCAAATAGCGGCAATCGATCACTCGATCTGCGAGGGATTTGAAATCATATTGCAGTGTCAACAGAGCTGGGGAATTGCGAAGCGAGAACGGTTAGGGCTCGGAGGGGGGGGAAAGTGTTAGGCCTAATAATCGCTGGGATCAATGGGTGGAAGAATAACAAGCCGCCAAATATTTCCTTCCTCTTGGACGAGAGGGGGTTAGGTTGAGGGATGTGCAGGGGGCAGCGAATATATTTATCTAGTGCCAAGCTTTGTTCGATTATTGTTTAATCATGTCGAGGATTCTATGAAAGACTGGGCATGGGGAGGAACGAGAAAAGCAAAGGGGTTTAGTTCGGCATTCTCAGCAGGGCTCAGCGATCGGGGAAATCAAAAGTGAACACGAGTTTAGTTGCCCCCACCCATTGCCCTCCTTGCTCCTAATCATCCAGATCATCAGCTCTCGGTTCGAACGGGGTTGATGGTGCGTCCCAGAGCGAATTTGTCGCCATTTCGCTAAACTGCCACACTTTTTGAGCTTAGTGGGCTTTTTTATTTCCTGATAAAAGAAACCCCAGCCTCATTCTTGCTTCATCTCGTCTCTAATTGAATTTTTTTCTTCCTCTTGCCAAGGTGCGCGCTGTGTTGCATTTATTTATTTATTTATTTTTTGCATTCATGATTCTGGCTTTTTATCTGCTTGTAGAAGCGTTTTTTCGAAAGGACTTCCGCTCCGCATACACATGTATGCCTCTCGAGACGTCATAAATCAATTTTGAAAAATAAAAAATCTTGCCCAGGTCCCCTAGAAGAATTTCCAATTTGTCGTTCAGGTTGAAGCCAATAGAGACGGGCGGGTTCTCAAGGCAGCGATGTTTTGGCGCATCTTAGCTCGACAAAAGCAGGTTTTCGCTTTCACCTCGATCCCGCCAACAGGAGGCCCAAGTTATTCTTGTCCATGGATTTGATTTTAAAGTGCTTTCTCCATCATTGCCTTTGTGTTGGGCTGGTTGTGTCCTCCCGTCGTCCATTTATGGACATTAGACAATCGTGGTCGTTTTATTGGGCTTTTAGGGCACTTCCTAGTCGCTTGGATTTTCGCGACGGACTCCAGCAGGACTTCTCACTCTTCCTTTGCTGTTGTTAGCTCTCGTTTCACACTCGAGGGAGATTCGTGCGCACGCGCACACTCTTATCGGCATTCATCGAATTAAATTGAAATTGAATTGGATGTTCGCTGGCCCAGGCTAGCCGTGAAACCACGAGGCACGATCCGAGGTCTGACACAGTTCGGCGTTAGGCTCTGCAAAGGCCAAGAGTCCAGACTTCTGCAATCTGCATCGAGCTGAGCGGCCTTGGCGCTGCTAAGCTGGTAAGCAAACAAAATTAATACTTCGTTCCGACTAGATGATTCTGCATTTTAATATTTAAATATAATTAATAACTATAACTATAGTTTTAACTTTTAACCGATTATATATTTTAGCATTGAATTATACTGAGAAAGTAGGGAATGACAGAAAGTTAACTATTTAGTTAAATACTTGGATATTAAATAGCTTAGGCGTGTAAGTATTTAAACGGGACTTTTGTGTGGGCGTGGAAACTACATTTCCCAAATTATGGTTTTTCAAGTCGAGACAGTTCTAAAAGTCATTGGTTCCATCTTTGTCAATGTGAAATTTGATTTTATCTGAGGAAACGTGCGTTGAAAAGGCAGAATTGAACCCTGAGTTCTATCGAATGTTGGCGTGGCGCAGTGGTTATGGCCATCGCCCTCACGGGCCCACCCAATCCAACGTTTTCAGGATCGAACCCCTTGCGGGCCACCTATTAAAGTTGGTGGGCCGTAAGGAAGTCTCGTGGGTTCGCCCCCCTCTCCGTTTACGAGGGCCGTGGCACTGGCGCCGTTTCTGGCGTCAGCGCCAAAAATGCATTTTTTTCAAAAATTCCAAAAATCCTCATTTTTTATTAGAAGCCACGCCTTCTTCTTCCTCACCAGGGTTTGAACCCTCGCATCTCGGAATTGGGTCGCACCCTGGGGGTGATGGCGCTAACCACTGCGCCACGCCAATACTCGAGAGCTCAGTGTTGAATATAGATATAAAATGAGGTCCAAAACACCATGTTGAGTCTATGGGCTAACAGGAAGTTACCCAAGCTCTACAATGTATGTGGCCAACCAGAAGTTGTCCAAGGCCTAAACAGCATGTTAAGTCTTAAGGATCTCAAACTACCATAAATGTATTGGGCAAACCGGAAGTGGTCCACAGACATAAAACAGTTTCATTCCATGTGCGCCCACTTTTGGGCGCGGGTGCCCTAGTGAGGACATAATTCAATGTGAATAGTCACGTGCTGAGAGATCATCAGTCCTGAGAGAGAGAGACGCTCGTCATTCCTCAAAACAAAGAAATGGTTTTTTTTTGTCATATGGGTTTGGAGGACATTGACGTGGGTGTGAAATTGAGTTAACATTTTCGATTAGGCCTATTGTCTGCTCTCACTCTGTAGAGATGTGTATTTGTATGCGAGTGTGCTCGATGTTATCACTAGTCCCAGTGGATGGATAGCTTGAAAAAGTGCTTGGTGCGTGCGCGTCTGTGTGTAAACCCTTGCGCGTCAATTAATCAAAAGTCCATCGCACGTCGTTTGTCTCTCAGACTATTTTCATATTAATGTGGAGTGTCACTTTCGGTTCTCAAGTTATCTGTTCGTTTTTCTGTCTCAGGATGCATTGCTGAGGGTATGATTTTTTTTTTTATAAACATTCAGAGATGCAACTTCTTCACCTATGATTCGTGCATCATGACGTCACCCCTTTCCAATTCCAGGGCCTCTTATCGTGTTTGTAGAGTGCATTGTTCCGGCCTTGATGCAATGATCTTCTCCTATGAAGCTCATCGCATTTTCTTTTTTGAACTATGAATATTAATAATATCTATAAGTCATTTAATGGATTCTTCGAGTTTATTATTATTATAGGATAGCAGGCAGGCAGGAACGGAGCCTTATAGGAATATGTAGGAGGAGGTCTATTGCGACGTCGCGTCTACGTTGCGCTCAGAATTTTTATTACTGATGGCAAGTCATTTTTTATCGTCTTAAGTTTAGGCGATTGAAATGGCGGAACGAAAAGAAGACAATCTCTCCGTAACGATGCGCCGATGCTCTCAGACTATCTATCTATATAGAGCCTTGTATACAGTGTATAGTCCTATCGATATATATATTTTTTCTCCATATGCATTTTCTATGCATGCACTTTAGGCCCAGTTTATTTCTTACGTGATGCACTTTTTTTCTTCTTCTTCTTTTATCACATTTGCACACGTGACCTGTATTCTATATTATGCGCTATGGAGTCGTTATATTGTTGGTTGAATATTCTTTTGAGTTTTTGGAATTGCAACTGCGAGCCTTGAAGAGATGATGGTTGGAATAAGAAATTTTTAAAGGCCAATGTATTATTACTAGACGTCGTCGTCGTCGTCATGCCACTCTAGAGGCTGTGCTGGCGGATTATTTTTGACGATTTCATTTCTGAAATTTTTCTCTGCAAAAGTTAATGTAACAAAAATATTTAGATAACCGGTAATACGGTTATAAATAGGCCTGAAATAAAATTGGACTCATTCTGAAGTGAAGTGAAGTGAAGTGAAGTGGGGAAGTCTTTATGGTTTCAATATCTTGGGCTGCATGTCAATGATAGACTTTATAGTTCATGCTACCGAGTATTTGCATACTAAGCAGTAAGCCTATTTTATTTATATTTCTTTGATATAAGCCGATGTGAGTGGCTTTTTTGTATGTATGTACAATGTGTACGTTCGCGACGTGCAGCGCCATCTAGCGAGCCGGGAGGAGGGGAGATGGTTTGGTTAATTGATTCAAGCTGATTGGCTAGTCTCGTTTGACCGCTCACTGCGAGCATGTTGCCACCATTTTGAAATGCACAATGTTACAATGTGTTACTCTTAGGCCTACATGTTACATGTTAGTCTTAGGCTGGATTCTCACCAGATGCTATTGCGCCGCGCTACAGTGGCGCTGAGCGCTACACAAACGTCATGAAATGGGCGTTCGGTTCCCACCAGCCAAT
>JAQIYI010001645.1:0-11325 GCA_034700265.1 Polyzonium germanicum
TGTTTGTACTTTGTAGACCAAACGCAATAACGAAAATGAATTAATCAAATGAAATTAGTGAAACATTTATGGTAGGTAGGCAGGTCTGACTGGATCGCTCATGAGTCATGAGTCATGAGTATTACAAAATGTATTACAACATGTATTTTGGACTTACGTGCATTTCTATAAATGGCTAATATTTATCTAAACACTTAAAAAAATCAAAAAAAAAAACACCCAAAAAAACCCAATAAAACCCAAAAAAACCCTAAAAAACCCAGTGGGTTGGGTTTTTTTAAAAAAAACCCAAAATTTTGCCAACCCTGTCTAGTGACCACTAAATTTGTTAAATAATGCGTGAGTATCAGTCCCACTTAATAGGCCTAGTGCTTTTTATACAATATACATACATAGTTACATACATGTATAATTTTTCATTTAATCAGTGGCGGACAAAAGAAACGTGTTTCTTTTGCTGTGGCCTTAGTCCATGATGCTCAACTTCTCTTGCTTGATGAGCCCACTGTTGGTGTTGATCCCATTTTGAAACAGAGGTGTTTATTCAATCTGCATTTCTTATTAATATTTTGAACTTTTTTGTTTCGTAACATCAATTATTATCATGTAAGTGTAAACTGAAGCGTTAAACATTTTTGATCATGTTGTATATATATTATTAATAATAATAATAATAATAATTTCAAACATTTTTAAAGCATCTGGAGTTATTTATTCGAGTTGGCTCGAAATGGGAGAACTGTTGTGATTACAACCCATTACATAGACGAGGCAAGGGGGTCAGATACTGTAAGTATTATTTTAGTCATCAAAACATACATTCTTTCTTAAATTTATCGGAATTACATGTCTGCAGTAGTTATAAGTAATTGCTTGACATCCATTGATGTCAAGCAATTACTTAATGGCCATAACCGGACTGTTACTGTGAATTGTTACAGAATACAGCAGTGACGTATTTAAAAGCTCTCAAAGTCGAAGCTTAGGCCTTTTCTCTTCTTCAGTGAGCAAGAAAAGAAATTGTTAAAATAATTCCTATTTGACCACGTTCTTATATCATTGTGAAGAAATACACCAGTTTATCATAAGGTTCTGTATTATAGGCCCTATAAAACATATTCGAACAAACAAATTAACCTTAATATTTTTCCGAGGTACCAGTAGGCTAGGTAACAGTTTTAACGGCCGTGCATACATGAATATTCCTTTCTGTAGGCCTAGGCCTAATGATCAATTACAAATTTGTGATTGACTTTTGATAGTTTATAAACCGATCGTATAAAGCATAGATTCTACCTATTCATTTTCGATTACTGGTACATTAAGGTCATGATGATGTTTAATGGACGAGTTTTGGCAGAAGGTCCTCCAGACAAGTTAATCGCTCACTATGAAGTGGAAACTCTTGAAAATGTTTTCCTTCACATCTGCCTTGATAATCAAACGAATCATGGAGCAGTTTCACCAGATGTCAGTTATTGCAGTGGACCAGACAGCACTATGATTAATCAGTCCTACAAGGCTGCCACAAAACCATCTATGCTCAACGGTTTTAATTTTTCATTGGAATCATATTCTGGACTCAACATCAAACGATTGCAAGCCATCATTTACCGTGGTCTAATTCAATTCATCCGATTCCCAGGGTGGGTTTCTTAATTAACTAATCGAGAGCAAACTAAATTCTCTTTTTTCAAACGGATAAACTAACAAATAATTAATTGATATTAGTGAAAATTCTACTTCAGAAATTCATTAGAGAACTTTTTGATCTTTAAAAGTTTTGCAAAAGTTATAAGTTCAAAAAAAATGTTACTTACCGTATGCTAGTTATGGCACAGATATTTGAATTGAGGAAATCAATAATTTTTTTTGTATGGCAACAAGATTTAACAAATTTTTTTTTACAAAAACTCAAAGATAAACCCAGGATTAAATCTAACAATTTTACATTTCCCAAAGGGACGAGGCGCATAGAAAACTGTTTAATTTGATTAACTTGCTTTATAAATATGTGTACACGATGTAACTATCTCCCCTAGATTTGGAACTATAAATTAGAAGATATTATCCATTAAAACCTATGTAGCCTACTACCGAGCTGTGTACTTATACATATTTTTAACTAATACTGATTACTTGAATTTACCAGGCTTCTTTTCCTGCTAATGGCAACGCCGGCTTTTCAAATAGCCCTATGTGGTTTCTCCCTTGGACGATCTCTGCATTCTGTGCCAGTCGGGGTTATTAACACTGATGAAGGACCCTTGGGTGACAAGTTCCTGTCCTTGATCAATGCGAATGTTATTTTACAGGCAAGTCGTTGATTTTATTCTGGCAGCTTATTTCATGAGCTACCGTATTTGTAAACTTATAATTTACAAAGTTAATTTCATCAGAGAAACTACACTACATGGGAATTGGCACGACAAAGTGCCAAAGATGGAGAAACCTTCGGCGTAATTATGTTTGGTCATAATTTTTCTACTTGTGTAGTTGATAGGTATTTGAATTTTTTTTTCTCTTAAAATAGGATCACACTATGATTTGAATGGAACCATTTACCATATTTTTAAGAAAATCGTGTCAGTTATTGTATATATGTAAATAGAACGAGTTATGATAAGTTAACAGGCTACCTCTCAGGGATCCAATTACAGACCAATAGGTATAGGGACAAAACAAACCAAGGGTAAAGTAAGGAATTGAACCCTTAACACCCAGTGGTCAGAAATATAGAGAGCGAGCGGTCTGCCTTAAAACCCCCACCTAAGGATAAACCTTTTATTTGATCCACCCAAGTTCCATATACTTGACCCCAAAATATACATGTAATTCGCAAAATAATCATACAAAATCATTGGCCTAGTTAAATCAATCCATGTCAAAAAAAGATTTATCCTAGCACATGCATACATTCAATCAAACGAGTAGGGCTGTAGGCCTACGCCTATTGATTCATTGTCTTGTGAGGAGTAAAGATTATGATATTTATAAACAATCCCCTGTATCATCAGACCAAGCCACTTTCTCCATTAACTTGTTTTAAAATTTCCAGGGCGGTGTGGTACTTCCGGTTCAGCATATAGCTACATGGGGTATTTAAAGACTTGTCGTTAATTAACAACGAATGACGCACGCTGGCACGCATGCACATAGGACTACACACACCACACAGAATAGCGCTAATAATAATAGATAGACAGACACAGTAGATAGAAACCAAGCATTGCATATGACAAGAAAATATTTTCAGTTCATAAACATTTGACAATATTAACTTACAGGTTTAATAACACCCTCCACATTGATCGGGAAGCATTACTGGAGAGTACCATCAATGTTTCTCTTGATGGATCAAGTAAGATATTCATTTTATATCTTTTAAACACCAAGGTAAACAGCGTTTAAACGTGATTGGCTATTAAGAATATCGATCAAACAGGCCGTAGATTTTCAAAAAGCCAATGTGTAAATATGAATCACTTGTTATAATTTTTTGAACATTAATAACACTATGAAACAAATTCCAACTCATGAATTATCTTTTTTACCCGTGTAGTTTTATTGTCATACGTAATACCTGCAAACATTGTACTAATCAGTTGCGCTTCTTTCGTTACTTGTAAAACAAAGCAATTAATATCTGAAATAGTTAACAATTTAAAAAAAAAACTTCTAAAAGGGACCAATTTGATTTCATATTAGATCGCCATATCCGCATTCAATATACCAAATTAATAAGAATCACCAACGTTTAGTTAGGTTTAAGATGGATTCCTATGCAATGCAAGTTAACGTAGCATAGCAATAGCATGTACAAATTTCAAAAACCATCAATGTTCATTTTCCATTCTGTGTGACAGAATTATTTCAATGTCATATTCTTGATCTGGAATCTATTGCAAAGTGTAACTGATGGATATATAAACTGCATGTATTTATTTTCATACAATGTTTGACTCCAGTATCCTTTTGTATTATATTTATATTTTGCTTTTATCTCTTTTCTTTCTAATTAAGGTTTCTTGTTTGTGGAAACAATTCGGTTCGCTCTCTTGCATGCCTTCGAGACATTTGTCAACGATGTTCTTATTGAATTTAACTTGGAGCAAAGTTTAGCCAAAATGCCACTACTGGTAAATTGTTGATTTATTTCTAGGCTAGTACAAATTATTGTTTCCTTGAAAAATTATAATCGATTTTATATCCATTGTAGCGAGATGATCCTATATTTGGAAAGTATGAAGACCCATTTAGTGTCTTCATTATGCCGTCCTTTATCACTGGGTATGTGATATAGGCCTACAATTATACATGTATTAGATAGATAATACTTCTATAATCATTGCAAATTTTAGTTGATCTAATTTACTGTACATGAACAGCAACTTTGCCAGATATACTGTAACGAGTGTATTTATCGTATATTTACAGTTCATCGTTTTTTGCAGAAATGGGTTTGTCCATCATAGTCTTTTACCTGGACAAAGCAGATGGTAAACTCGAAAGAATTTATTCTGCTGGTAAAAATACTATTTTTATTTGAGTAGGCTTAAATATTTCATAAGCCTAGTATATAGGCCTACAACCCAAACACAAAACTGTTCATACACCTGGTTTTTTCATTCACCCATCCGTTTGTTAATTTTTAAAAACTTTTTACAATCCAGGTATTTAAATTTTTTTCACATAAACATTTTATATTTGAACTTCAAACAAAAATATTTAACTTAGAATGTATTATTTCAAACGCTTGTAATAATAGACTGGATAAGTTACAAGTAAACGTGTTATGCGCGTCCCTGTATGCTGTATGAAACTGCGGACGTCATTTGATGAAGGATTTCACGTAAAAATATGGCGGATCTGACTTGCAGGGAGGTGAGTACACATCCCCGCAAGTCAGATCAGCGATATTTTTACGTGAAATCCTTCATCAAATGACGTCCACAGTTTCTCACAGGTTAAAACAGCATACAGTGACGCAAGTCACGCGCGTAAGACGTTTACTTGTAACTTATTCTGTCTTAATTTAAACAAAAAACATCAATGTTCAAGAAACCAATTTTAACAATTTCATATTTTGGACCACCCTCCTGTTTATTCCAAATTGTTCAAATTATAACGACCCCTAAAACACTTCTAATCGGTCCAAATTTGTTTTGAGTAATTTAAATTAGATACGGTAGTGGAACAAAGTTAGCCTTTTGTAGAAGCACTTGGATAACCTTTGAGTTTTTCCATCGATATTTGGATGCATAGAGATTGTGGCATATTGAACTTAAGTCATGTCAATTAATAAGCAACTTGTGGACATTCATTGATGCTTCAAATATTTTTTTTATGTTTTCAGGTGTGACGCCAATAGAACTCATATTTGGCTTTCTAGCTCTTCAGATGGTCTTCTTGCTGGCTGAAGTGATTTTGATGCTTGTTATGGCATTTGTTGTATTCCAATTCAACAATAGTGGATCTATTGCACTTGTGGTAGCCTTATCTGTGCTACAAGGCCTTTGCGGTGCTATTGTAGGTATGCTCATTGGATCATTTGTTCCTTTAAAACCCCAACAAAATTTGTTTTTTCACTACTCTGGTTTGAAATGTATTCTAATTTGTAAGCCAACTCCTTACTCCTGTTCCAACTTCAGTCTAACATCGTTTTCTGTGTTGGCTCTTACATGTAACTACGGAGGGTTGTTTCATGTTTATGGCACTGATTTGCAGATGCAATAGCGCTATCTTGTGAAGGAATAAGCACATATATTTCTTTTAGCTAAACACACCTGACCTTGAACCGTGTGTTACGTTTTTGTTTCTCTCATCGCACTATGCTTTCAAAAATCGCTCCCTTTTGGGTGGGCTACACTGCAGCACTTTCCGATGCAAACTTTTCTTATGCACGGATTAAAACCCATTGTAAAGAAAAGGGGTTTATGGTCTCAGATACTCAGATCTCAGTAACTCGTATCTTCAGAGAGAACCTGTCACTAGAAAAGCACCTAAAGTCAAAAGTCCATGCCCTTCATCTCAAACACATTGCAGAACAGAGGACCCCTGCGAGAAAGCTCTATGAACTGCATTTGGCAGTGAAAATCTTTGGTCACTTTAGATGAGGCGCGTGTTTATCTAATAGACTAGCATGTTTTGGGCCACCCACTATCATCAAAAATCTGGTAGGCCCTATCAGACTGGGTGAGAGATAAAATAAGCTATCAACACAACATGGTTCAGAGGCCTCAAGTTGTGGATCCATCAAGATAAGGCCTCCAGGCATGTCAAGCCAAGTTAAAGATTGCATACATGAAAAGGATGGAAGAAGGAACTGAAATTCGTTCAATTCCATTCCCTGAGATGCTGGTAAAGTTTCCTGATGCTTGGATAATGGACTTTGTGGCTTTTGTTTGCTGAAACATCCTTTGGAAGCATGCATCCACATACACTTGATGGTCTATGGAAAGTCTGAAGGATGGGTGGGGGGAGCATCCCAGCTTGCAGCACTTGAACAAAGCGACATCCAGTAGAAGTTTGTATGCTGATCAATAGTCCAAAGACAGGCCTTGCAAATATGGCATAAGTGGTTGTGGTGGATTTGTTTAAGGCAAGTAACAAACTAAAATCAGTGCCATAAACGTGAAACAACCCTCCGTGGAAATAGAATTAGAATTATTACTCGGGCTGACATGATCCATCCACGCCATTTATATACGCAATGGCAATCGCTGCAGGCATGTCTTGTGGGGTCAACATTTCAAATGGACCCCATGAAGAATCACTGAAGTGGTTATTGTAGCTTAAAAACCAGGCAATAGGAATTCCATCCCCCAGTCGAAGAAAATGAGGGGAAAGGGACGGTACAGATAGCAGTAGCAACCTGTCCTAAACGTGCTTACACGTATATTGCTATCTATATAGCAAATTTCTAATTGTTTATTTTTCATGTATTGTATTTGTTTTTAATTCAGGAATCTTAATATCTGCTACATCGAGGACATTTCCAAATTGCTCCATATCATCAATGACCGTTTTAGTGTCAAGTGTAGCCCTGGGAGGTGAGTTTCTAAAGGCAATTAATTGTGGGTAGGCGCTCTGACTCGCTCACTTTGTGGAGTCGCAGAGTCAGTCATGAACTGAGAACCATACCCCCTTCTGATTAATGCTGTAATACTGCAGATTCAAATGGCTTAAACTCTCAATTTGGAGTTCAAAGTTACCCCCAAGTACTTATAAGATTAGACAACATCAAGCTTGTCAGAGCCAATGTGATACCCAGGGTGCACTTTATCCCTACCCCTAGAAACATGCAAAACAGAGCATTTTTCAATCCTCTACAAGATCTAAGTCAGCTTGAGGGGCCTGAGAATCACTAGCGTCATTAATCACCCTGTATATATATTAAGGTATCGTCTGCAAACAGATGGCAGCTACTTGAGAGTTTGCTACCAAGGTCATTAATGAATAACAGAAGCAAAAGAGGTCCTAGCACTCTGTGGGACCCCGGATGTTACATTTAACCAGTCAGATGCAACACCATCTACAATCACCCTCTGGACTCTCCCATCTAAACATGACCTAACCCAATTAGATACCTGATCCTTGACTTGATACCTTGACTTTTGACAACAATTTAGAGTGACTAACTGTATCAAAAGCTTTACAAAAATTTAGGAAAACTAAAGATATTTGCTTTCCTCTATCCAAATTAAATTGGAGATCATCAGCCAATAACACCACCTGAGATTCACAAGAACGTCCCTTGAGGAAACCATGCTGGTTATTACAATTAAGTTCATTTTCCAAGAGAAACCTAATAGAATGAGAATATATGATATGCTCAAGAACCGGCATACTAATAGTCTAGAAGGCCCCTTAAGACCCTTACGTTGCCATGTGCGCTTGATGGACACCATTCAATAAATTTATATTGAGCAACTTAAGGTCTACAAATAGTTGAATTTTCTCAGACAGTAGGTAACAACATTTTTCAAGAATCTTTCATTTGTTTTTAGGCTACTTTTGGCCACTTGAAGCAACAAGTTCCACATTGAGGCTATTTTGTATGATGTTGCCATTCGGTATTTCAGCAAACGCTATGAGGCATATAATGTATCGCCGCTGGGACTTAACTCATCTAACCATACAGCTAGCGTTTAGCGTCAACCTTATCTGGATTGTGAGTGTCATGTTCATATGTGTCACTATTTTCCGAATGAAAAAGCACTGAATCCATAAAATAGGTAGGCTACCGTAATCATTTTTTGTGTCAAACTCAAAACTGCTTGTTGAAGCAAATATATATTTTTTAAATATTGTTTAGTGTGTACACTTATAACATGAATTTGTGATATAGGCCTAATTTTAATGTACAGGTTTGTACAAAGGTTTGGCTCTAAGGATTTTATAGCTTTATTGTGCATGCTAGAAATAAAATGTCTGAACCCAGACAGAGCAAGTTGGCAACTACAAGCCAATGTCCTTGAGAATTTCTTTTAAGGTCATCCACATGCTGCCTTTCAGAATATGCAAAATATGAAGATAAAGTGGATTGCGATATTCTAGCGCATAATTATGTCATTCTTAATCAATTAACTCCAATGTAAAAACAACACCTGGCATATTTTTAAAAATGTATTCAAATATATCTGTTTTCTTAACTATCAACACCTGGCATATTTTTAAAAATGTATTCAAATATACAGTATCTGTTTTCTTAACTATCAACACCTGGCATATTTTTAAAAATATTCAAATATATCTTTTCTTAACTATCATGTGATTGTGATATTTCTAGGGGTATCGATGCTAGAATATTACCTTCATCCTAGAATGTGTCTAGAAAATATCTCCTCAGGCACCAATGCATAGCTGGGTTCGTTGATTGTATTTCATCATTGATTGTATTTCATCATTCACCATGCCAAACTTCCTCTCTGGAATATTAGCACATGCCATATGAATGTGCTGTTATACTGTAGATCTTAAAGTGTATTAGTAAGCATAGCATATACCTTCGCCTTGGCACTAGCCCAGAGGAAGAAATCAAGTGGAGTGAGGTCCTCCTCACTACGATCCACCAATGTGGATATGCAACATCCAACCAATCATGCACATGTCTCCAATAGTGTGGTGGGGCACGTAGGCATCTTGCGACGTCTGTTCAGACATATATTCTCAACATGCATAATAAAGCTATTAAATCCACAGGACCAGACTTTTGTGTATAAAAAGCATTTTATATTTTCTAAAGCTTGTGCAAAAATAGTTTTATTAGTAAAATTTGGTACCTATACTCTTATGTATGACTTTGTAGATCATAGAATTGCTTTCCTCTCCTATGCCTGATGGGTGTGTACAATACCTATTGCAATGCAATTAGGCTACTGCCAGTAGCCCCCAGTATGTTTAACAGAAAAGTCAACTCCTGGCAATGCACATACAATGTATTAGTTTGTTAAACAGAGTAAAATGAACTTTGTAAAAAAAAAACGCGTTTTTAAAAACCTAACTTACAACCCCAGGCCCGGTTCAGAACGGCCACATTTTAATAGATTGTATTGTCACTAGAGTTGATGTTGTTTGCGAAATTTCAGCACTTAAGATCACTGGAAGTTGGTGAAAATGCACTTGGGAGATTTGTGGAGTGTCAGAAACATGGGCAAGTTAATAGAAAGTTGGTAAATAAAATACGCAACATTTCACAGGAAGTGTTTCGACATAAGGTTTCAGCCAATTCACCATCGAGTGATTGCCTTGACAATAATCTTCAGCAATCATTAACGACAATAGCAACACTATCGTATCAAAGCTTGTGTTTAAGCAAATAGTGGAGACTTGAGCATTTGCTGTGATGCCGGGTGCACATTTCATTGATACTAATCATGATTATTTTACCGACTTTCTATCAACTTGCTTTGGGCTCTTGTCATTCCACAAATCTACCAGTGGGTTTTCCACAAATTTTGCAGTTATTAATCTAGAGCGCTGAAATTTTCCACACAATCCCGTCTCTGGTGATAGGCCTAATACATTCTATTGAAATATGGCCCACTGCACTCGTTAAAGTTGACGTGACTTTTTCAATTGCAATTTAGATAGTAAGAGATTGCCTTCATATCAAAGATACTGACTACTTACAATGGGTCTCTGTAATAGGCCCTAAATTCCTAATGCTAAATTCTTAGGTGAGTAGACCAGTTTGTTGTTAACAATTATTCACATACCGTACGTTTTCCTATGTACCAAAATATTATCATAATGAGCACAAATTAATGTAGGCCTGTTCTTGTAAGCTTACTACAAGTAATACTGCAACAATCAGCTGTATATTGTTAAATATATATATTAATGAAAATACTTGTAAATACTATAAATATACTTTATTGAAAATTATTTTGGCATATATTCTATACAAGCCATTTTATACAAAACCAATATTTCGTCCTTGTAAACTTTTATACGCTTTATGTGCTTGTTCATGTAGTGTTTGTGATTTATGAATTTAACAAAAAAGAACACATAATTGTAAATTCCTATACATGGATATTCATTAAACCAATTCTCAAGGACGGAATAATGGAACTATATGCTCAATTTGTTCGCAGGCTATCTGACTATAATCTGGCCCATTTTGCAGACTGCGCTATCGCTCTGTACAGTGTACACATAAAAATGAAGTCGGCCTTATACAATGTAGTTTGTCTGGAATTTGAAACTTTGTAATGCGATATTACGAGCATATTTATGGTCCAATTTCATTTGAATAAAATTTCATAATTCTATAAAAGTAACAATCAAAAAACGTCATTTTAAACTGTGGTACAGCCCCTTTAACGTCCAAACCATGGCAAAAGAGGAATTAAGCGACACCGATTTTCAAAGCAAACACTCACTATTCATCCGATGAAACACCGGTATTTATATTTTTTCTCGTTCTTTTTATTTTCTGCCCTGAATCAAACGCGCTTTCAAATTCTCTTACAGGAGGTGCCATTTTCAATGTCTGAATGTCGGGGCGCCCCAAAGGTCCGGTTTTATTCCATTTAGGCGCTCCCATATTATTTCAAATAATTGCAAAAAATATATAATTCGGCATTTTTATTGCAAAAAATAATCTAAAACTAAAAAAAATAGTATGTTTAAAAATTGGTGAACAAGAGACGTTATAAACCTAGGCGATTACATGGGAGTTTAATTCAGGGATTAGCTAATTCTAATTTCTATTCCCCTTCTAAATCCAAAAGCAACTCCCGAGTAACCTGCAGTTGGATATTAATTCTTATTCCAATTCCACTCTTAATTCTCATTCCACTCGGAATAGGTAGAATT
>JAQIYI010001646.1:0-11324 GCA_034700265.1 Polyzonium germanicum
AATCTAGCGGTACCCGTTCAAATAAATAAAGCGAAGGGCGCACGTTTCACGACACTTATGTTGGCACACAAGTGTTGGAGACAAATGTTGATAAGAATGGCCTCACTTCCATCTACTAATTTCTTGCTTTAGCAATTACTATCGCTTCCGAGGCTCAGTGGGGCAGAGCTCATGCGTTGTTTCTTCTATTTTTTGTGCTGCCTTTTGGTTTTACTATGGCCTATAGGGGTCTGTAAACCCATGGGGGCCCACATGTGACCTGTAGACTTCGAAATCCTATTACCGATATTTTCATAAAATTAAGAAATATCTAACGCTAAATATTATCTATAGAGCCAAACATTTCACAATGTCAGCTTCATTCAGGTACATACGTGAATTCCCCTTTTATCTGTAAAATACATCATTTTCAATTATACCATAGTTGATGTCTCTAAAAGTACCCAGGTTAGACAAGCGATCATCATAACTGATATGATGGAGCTTATCTCTGGCATCTAGGATCCCTCTTGGCATCGTGCCAGTTATTTCCACCAGGTCATTTAGGTATTCCCAGATTCTCAGACCAAATTTGTGAAAGTGTCTTGGTTTGTAACCGTCGATAGAACGTTGCATCATTTCAGAATTGGTGCTCGCAGTCATTTCTTCCGTGGTGGGCAGCGCTTTGGACGGATCCTTGAAGACTTTCACGAGGAGCCGTGACTGAACGTCGGCCACAACAAACGGTATCACCGTGAAGGGGATGCACATGAATGCCATTGATGGCTTTTCGATGTGAATAAGGTGCTTGAAAAGTGGCATCACTCGATGCTCCACCACCGAGATGCCACATTCTGGGTCCAGAAATTCGAACGTGTATTCATAACCTGTGCAAAATATAATGACATCCGCAGCAAAGTATCGCCCATCTTTGAAATGAAATCCACGCGCATCTGCGGATGAAGGCCAAGGCAGCTGTTCTAGATTTTTTGGAAATGGAGATCTGAACTCATCTGGATGGTCGTGACATAGCCCAACCTATTGAAGGTAAGAAATGAATACCTATTGAGCATTTAATTGCCAGAACCTATAGTGGTTTTCATGTCTTTAGAATGAAAACAAGTAGGCCTATCGTTCCAATTGTTTTTATAACACATGTATTATAACATGAAGTATAGAATTACGAGTATTACGGTACATCAAACTGCATCATACAGAAACGCTCATAACTGTTATGCTTTTTAAAAATTATCCGTAAATAATAACCTCCAAATATTCCTAGACAAAGAGTGTCTAGGGTGACATCTTGTTCATTGTTATCCAGAACAAGATACAACCCTCGAGTCTCTAACCTCCAGTGTCCATGGACAAAGGAGGTTAGGGACTTGAGGGCTGTGTCACTACATGTAAGCGGTATAAGTGGTTTCTTGGTCAACCATGCTAGAGAATTCAATGTTAATATTTTCTTATGTTCAATAATAGCGTTCTTTAGTTATTTTTCTTTAGAAGTTAAGCTCGTGCTTCAAGCTGTAATTCAATCTCTTCATGGCTCAGTCAGCGGAGCATTATCAAGTAATTTTTGTCAGTAATTATCCTCTCCATAAACTTGACTGTTGTCTTTCAAGAAACGTTCACTGGTGTCCTCGCCTTAAGGCAAAACTTGAGTAATTCGAGCCAAAAAAAATGGCTTATACTCCTTAGTGACACGGCCGATAGGATAAAGCTTTTATTATGACACAATGGCATTTCATGCATCAACTATTGTAGCTACTTACTATAACTAGGGATACGTTAAGCATATTAAGGTTTCCCTTAATTTTTTAAAAGCAAAATCTTATTGCATATTGCGTCGAAAAGGCTGATGGCGCTATATGCCTCATTGTACTGGTAGATAGACTTACCTTTTTTGCTATTGTAGACAGTTCAATGGAAATATCTATGCCAGACGATCCTGCGCCAATGCACAGCACATTTAGCCCAGAGTATTCGTCGGGCACTCTGTAAGAGTGACTGTGCGTCACTTTACCAGCAAACGTCTTCATCCCAGGAAAATCCACATATCGCGTATGATAATAATGCCTATTAAACAAACAAGTAACATAGAAATTAAAAATTAAAATTTTCAATACCTATAGGTCTATACATCTTAAACATTCCATAGCTTTAATAAGACTACGTATTGTAGCCCAAAATACATGTAGTAAAATACACACCCATTCGCTATGACTATTTTGTCAAATTCATGAATTTCTTTTTCTTTCGTCTTGACGTTTTCCACTTCGACTGACCAAAGTTCTGATTTATTTGAAGTCACTGGCCTTACTCTGATGACATTAGTGTGAAACTATGGCAATTATGAAAATAAATATTTTAAAATCTATTATGCTCGTTCATTGCATCGAAGTCACAGATAAATTAAACATGAAAATAAAAGGCATTTAAATGATCATCTGTATAAAGAATGCGGCAACATTTCTCCCAGAAATAATTTTCTACACTTAAGAGTTTTAACACTTGAACACAGACAAATTAATTATATTATTTGATGGTGACGTGGAGATCAACTGATAATAAATAGTAGGAAACTCGAGCCTTCATAGTCTTATGCCAGTATTATTTCTGGTTTAAATGAACATTGACGAAATGCCACAATTTATGTTGGAGAATTATCACAACTACGTGTAATATTTCAATAGACAACGATTTAATTACTGTATGCTTATAAAATGAAAACAGCGAATAAGCCTATATAGCAGCTTGTAGCTATAGTTAGGCCTACATGCGTGACACTCACCCGAAAGTATTTGAGTATGTCAAAGTGCTTGCAATATTGCTGCAGGTATTTTAAAATTTCTTGGTGCGACGGAAAGGAAGGTCCTTTTTCAGGAAATGGCCAATCCAGAAATGCCATTAGCTCTCTAGGAAGATTGGTCCTTCAAAGAACAACGCAAACCAGATTATGGGTTAAGTATTATATAAAGAAATGATCTAAATTAATTAAGAATCAATATTTAAGAGCAAACTAATCTAATCGATGTCTTATTTCGTATTGTGTGTTAATTGTCAGGAAAAAGTAAGTTCAGTAATAAATACCATTATAGAAATACGTGTAGGCCTAGTATTTAGAGGCTTATTGGCTCATCAGAAGATGCATTTTATATTATCTAAATAATAAGGCGTCATCGATTTTACATTAAGTAAACGATAGGACTTTGAGTTGGGGGGCAGCCTCCCCAGTTATCTAATAGGTCTATCTAGAATTCTAGATAAAAATCCTATCATTATCATGCCTATTATCTAGATTAAAATATTTATCCTCGTTTTTGAGAAAAAATCTCTGAGCTTACCCAAGCATGCCCACATACCCTCATGTAAATTTTGGTTATGACTTTGAAATTCGGTGGGAATTAAGTGGGATGATGTAGGCCTACCATAACAGACCTTAGATTCTTGTACATGCTGGAATGAATCGGCAGACCATAGTCATCAGTACCAGTTCTCTCCGTATAAACCCAGGTTCCTCCGATTTCTCCGGTCTGTTCAAAGACTGTTGGTAAGAAAATATCAGGTTCTGTAGACAAATGATGACAAATGCACATTCCTGATGCACCACCACCAATAATGGCAACTCGTTGTACTTCAGCCATTTCGAATAATATAATTATTAGTACCGGCACCGTAACAGTATAGGGTACAAAAGTAGGGATTAGGTTATGTTATGATTAGGTTAGTTCTCTATACTGTGGGTTGGGTTAGGTCAATCTTGCTAGCCTACTGCAATGAAATGAACGTGGCTATAAGTAACGACTGCTTTTCAAATAAGACAACTTTGGAGAATAAATTCACTTGAAACTACAGATGTACAATATGTAGTAATGAATACTGTTTTAATTGCTCTTTGGATTGCTGATAACTGATAAGCCCTAAAATGTGACCTAATTTCTTCGATCACGCAAGCAAAGATAAATATCATCTTATTTTATGCTAGCTGTATAAATTCTATAATCCGCCAATCGTGTTTTTGGTGTTGGCACAATTCCATTTAGCACACATTAAGTCTTTATGAAACTTAAGATTAATTATAATCCATGTAATGCAAGTCTCAATATGTCTTAGCCAAGATTGTCTTGAGTCAGCACAGTCGATCTCAGGCATAACCCCTTAAGTCGTACGGCAGAATATACTTGGGGAGAGGTCACAAAGCGGGCTGCCGGGCTGGCCCAGACTTTACTTTTGGAGGCGAAAAGAAACTCAGCTGGAGACGCTCTCCTGGATGGTTTGTGATTTTTTTTTATCGCAAAGCCATTAGCGCAGCAAGGAACGAATCAAGCAGCTCTGGGCTATTTTTCAAACATAAATTTTAAATCATCTCTAAAAAGGTATTCATCCCAGTTTTTTCATTCACTGACGCGTGCTAGCATCACTTCCGGAACCGGCTCCGGTTCTAGAAAGCGCCGCCAGCGCCACCTGGTGAAGTACGAATACAAAACACCCTTTTGGACCCATTTTTCGCGTCTCTTCTTCTTGCATGCTCACGGAGACACGGACCATAGCCTCCTCCTACCATAGCCTACCCATAGCCTCCTATAAATCCCATACCGTGATCCGATAGCGCCGGGTACGCCCTCCTCCTTCCCCCTAGGTCCTAGTTACCTTTTACCATCGTGTTCCAGCGAGGAGAACACTCTGAATCTGTGATACTTTTGTATTTAAGGATTTTAAGAAAATTGAAAAGATGGCGGAGTTTGATTTGACTGCCCGAATGGGGCCTTACTTGGACCGGCATTTGGTTTTTCCTCTATTGGAATTCTTGTCTGGAAAGGAGGTAAACGATTTTTTTGATAATTCACCCAAAACTAGGCCTATATGTACCATATGCGTTGCATGCATCGCTTTACTGCATCCATAATTCCATGTGGAATTGGAATATCTAGGCCCTACGGGTCGTTTTGTTAAGCTTAGGATCATTCCTCGTAATTTAATAGGCCTAGCGGAAGAATCTTAAGATTCTTTCCCTCTTATGCAGGGTCACTGCTATCGCACTAGAACTTTACAAGTACCGTACTAAAGTATCTATGGTAGGCCTACATACCTTTGGCCTACACTTGTAGTCTACCGTACAGACGTAGATACCGGTACCGTAAGTTACTTTACTAGGCCTTGTGCGATATCAGTGCTCAATTGCCTCCAGCATTGGTTTATGCTGTACAAATTAGGAACGTTGTAGCCTTACTGCATACATTTTGACAGCATGCTAATCTTGTTTCCGCATGCATACCGTACGTACCACCGGTACCGGTTAGCCAAAGTAAATGAGTAAATAGTCCTAATATAAACAATAAGTAATTATAAATAATTAATAAAAAGACCCCGCAATAGATCTATGATGAAAAGGATTTGCTGAAAGGAAAACTGGAAATTTTGGCGAATACTAACATGGTAGACTTCGCAGTCGACGTTCATGCCAATCTCTTCGAGGGTCAGGAACCACCTACAGGTGAGATAAATAATCACAGTATGCTTTGGAGTGCTGCTATCTAGACCTACTGAAAAATAATGAGTAGGCCTAGTCCTATGTTATTCGCTTATGTTTATTTACTCATAGACTAGGCCTAATTAGTAGACTAGTTACACTAGTGGCTGCGTGGCCCTACAGAATAAAGAATGCCCATCAAAGAATGGTGCGAAGTTTGCAAACACGTTTGGAGTTCTCCGTAATTTTTTTACTTTAGAAGGTTCTTTTTGAGCAGAACAGCCCGTCTCGCTACAAAAAGTAAGTCGGAGAACACCTGAATTAAAGTGTGTAGGAATATGGTGTCCCTGTAGCTCAACGGATAGAGCATGCTGAGCATCTGGGTGCCCACCACTTGCATTCCTTATTTTTCTCTCACAAATAAGGCCGCCCAAAAAAGAACTTTATTAGGCCTAAGTGTCTTTTTAGGAACGAAAGTAACAGTAGCGTAGTTTGCCAACAAATATCAAATAGGTGTGAAAGGAATGAGTAATGTACAAACGACTTTGTAACAGGCGATGTGAAAGGAATACGAGTGAATGGAGTTATGTTTCTAAGGAACAAGAGGATGATTTCTAGCCTAACTAAAATAATCTTAGTACCTGTAAACACAAGCATGTAGCCTAATCAAATCTCTCTTTCTAGAGTTCAAGGACAAGCGAGCCGAAGTCGTGTCACAGTTGAAGAATTTCCAAACGAGCTCGGAAGACATCATCAAGATCTTGTCAAATCATGACGTCGCCGATCAGATCCAATCGTATCGTGATTGCCGTTCTTTTGTCAACTACATTGTTAACAAGCACGCAGTAAGTATGAGCGTATTTAATCAAATCTTTAGTCAAGACGTAGTCTTGACGAGATGTAATAATTTAAAAAAAAAAAAAAATCGAATTTTCTAGTTGCATCTCAATTAAAAATGATATTCTAGGTCTGATTATTAAGTACTTTTGAGTGTCTTACCTACATGTAATTCTTATCCATTTTTTTCGCCAGTACAAGGCTGAGATGTCTGACACGCTATACAATTTCGCTAAATTTAACTACGAATGTGGCAACTATTCTGGTGCCACTGAATACCTCTACTTCCATCGTTTACTGGTTGGTATCCTTCAAATATATACCGCCGTGACCGCCGTACCAGCGTGAAACTCGTTTTATCCTCAACCGCTCGCACCGCTTAGCTTACTCTAAAAACTCAAGAGTAGGGTACAGACCATTTACCAATTAAAAGTGTCTATATGCAATCAGGGATCCCGGACCAATTTGCAAAATTGGGATCCCAGGATTTCATGCTTAAAGGGGACTAGACCCGTGTCATGTGGCGCATATCTAGATGAAGCACATATCGTTTACCATAAGTGAGGGCCGCAAGATTATCTCAAATCCTAAATATGAGCATTTTTATTGCACAAAATAAAATCTAATTAAAAATAATGATTTGAAAAACCTAAAACTAAAAATAGCTAAACTTCTTGTCTATTCCCCTTTAAAATCCCAAAGTTTGACATCCATTTTTAGATGGATTGCGTTCCTTGATATTAAATCATCGAACAACGACCCATTAAGTGTCGATCATATGTTATCATCGACATTCACTTGTAGATCTTGAATGGAATGATGATGACGTCAGGTGCTAGCCACTTCGTAGATCGTTGTTAGATGATTTCATGTCGAGTAATGCAACGTAGGATGTCAAGCCACAAAAGTATGTGGCTTTAGTAGGCGGTATGAGACTAAATGATAGTCACGCCAATCTTCCGCTGTAATCTGAATATGCCTTTTGTTTTTAAGGTTCCACCTACAGACAAAAACTATTTGAACGGACTATGGGGTAAGCTCGCGTCTGAGATCTTGATGCAAAATTGGGACACCGCTTTAGATGATCTCAACCGTCTTAAGGAGTACATTGAAAACAACGTAAGTAAAGACTTCACTGTTTTATATGTGACTGTTTTATAACATATTTTCAAAAATATTTTTATCCTGCACAGTCGTTTGGATCATCGTTGCAATCGTTGCAGCAGCGAACCTGGCTGATCCACTGGAGCCTCTTTGTGTTTTTTAATCATCCCAAGGGTAGAGACCTGATTATAGACATGTTCCTTTACCAACATCTGTGAGTAATGAGTATCCCGATAACCTACATGCCGTTTTAGCGTGTCTCCATGGTTATTATCACTTTGACAACATAATAATATGCCCCTTTTTTCTCAAAGATACTTAAACGCAATTCAAACTATCTGCCCGCACATTCTGAGATACTTGGGCACAGCAGTCATTACAAACAAGACACGCCGCAATGCTCTAAAGGATTTGATCAAAGTTATTCAACAGGTCAGAACAATTCTAATCAATTAATGGATTTATCTTTGACATCGATTCTCATCGCTACCAGGGCCACAATTCTCGAAATGATTTTTTTACCATTCTGCCAGGAATCAGGCAGTCGCGTAGTATAAATATCCGTAATCGATTATTTTGCGATTCTATGACGTTTCCATCGCTCAGTTAATTGAATTTAAGGGGCAAGTACAATAATAGACCCTAAAAGTTTTATTGCACTTGCACCTTTAGCGCGATGCATCGCAGCGATAGAAATGTCAAATCTAGCGCCCGCATAATTCCACCATTATTAGCGATTTTTCCAATACATACTCACTATGAAATATGTTCATGTCGTTAAAATAATAGGAATCGTATTCTTATCGTGACCCAATCACCGAGTTTCTGGAGCATTTACATGTCAATTTCGATTTCGATGGAGCCCAACAAAAGCTGAGGCAGTGTGAAACGGTAACCAGCATCTCATTATATCGTCATAAAGGGAATTCACAAGAATCACACAATTTCTTTTAAACAATAGATTCTATCAAACGACTTCTTCCTGGTAGCTTGTGTCAAAGAATTCATCGAGAATGCCCGTTTCATGATCTTTGAAACATTCTGTCGGATTCACCAGTGCATTAGCATAAAGTATTCTTCATCCCTAACCTCTGGGAAAGATTTGTATACGTATTCGGTATAATTTAATCTGTTTTAATTATTAGGCTAATTTTATCTTATTTCTTAAGTATGCTGGCTGAAAAGTTGAACATGGAACCACAGGATGCAGAACGCTGGATCGTTGACGTCATTCGAAACGCCCAGCTAAATGCCAAGATAGATTCAAAATGGGTAATGGAAAATTAAATTCAAGAAGGTTTTTTTTAATTTATTTTCGAATCACATTTAGCAATCACTGATTCGTTTCAGGGTCATGTGGTCATGGGTATGCAGACAATCTCTCCGTACCATCAGCTCATAGAGAAGACCAAAGCACTGACATTCCGGACACAGACTCTCGGCGACAATGTTGAAAAGAAGTTAAACACGCGAGTTCACGATTCTGTTGGTTTTTAAGACTTTTTTTATGATTCAAGCATATTTCATGTAAGTAAACCTAAAGACTAATGCAGGAATTTTGAAAAATAAAAATCTAAAGGTAAAGGATTGAGTAATCTGTTCAGGAGCATTGTCAATTACAATGCATGTTTAAAAATTGTTTTTTTTAAATACTACTCCATTAAAGTTTCTCTTATTTTTTAATAGTCTGGTAATACATGTAAACTCAGTGGTATTTTTTCCACCAACCCTCCTGTGTGAACAGCCATTTTCTGATCGATGGTGACAAGAAACTATTTTTTTAGCTTCAATGATTTTCATAAATCATATTAAATACTGGATTTTTAAATTTGCAGTTATTTTGAGTTATCTTATCCATGAGGATTAATAAAACATTCGAATTTTATATGCTGCAAAATAATTTTAATAACCAATAGTTTGAAAAAAAAACCAAAATGTAATAAACTTAAGAAACTTAGGAGTCTGGCATTTCGCCTCCAGGAATCAACTGAAACGATAAATATAAAACAATGTCGAGTCATTGTGGAGTTGACCTAACTAATTAATTTACACGTAACTTCAATAAAGGCAGGCCTACCATCGTTATGTTGTTCCCGTTCAAAAGAATTTGGTCCAATTTAGTGACTCGTCTTCCTTCAGGCGTGCTTTCGCTAAAAATGAAACAACCGCACATTAAACCAGTTACTTTTTGTGGTAATTTTAAAATGCAAACGATCAAGGGAATGACTTGTCTTACTATTCCGTAACGTCTTCCAGAACCATATCTTTGGGCAACACATTAAGTAATTGAGGAATGTATATTTCGTTAATACTGATGAGTGATGTTATCTTAAATGACTTGGACTTTCATTGAGAGCATGCTTGTAAATGACAAGAATTCTTATAGCATGTAATACCTAGCAAGTCGTCACTTTCAATGTTTTCTTGAATAACAAATTATTGAATCATTTTATAAGTTTTTATAGGATACTGACAAAGTCATCAAATCCAAGAAGAGTTCCCACAATCTCCTTGTCGTTCTTCATGACTATGTGGATCTTAGAACCAATGCACTTATCGACCAACTCTGAAATTAACAAATGTAACAGTAATGAGTTGTTAATAATTAATTGGTTATGCCTATACAGTATGCCTGATGCTATGGATCCCGACATCACATGTGCTTCTTCGAGATGCTCCACGTGACAATAGCGCCCCACGCGACACTAGCGCCTCACGTGACACTGACGACTCACGTGACACACGTCATGTGCCTTCAATCGAATTTTGGAATAAAACCGGAAGCTTTGAACGACGTTTATTCAAAATGGCGCCGTCCTCAAGAAAAGTTCAAGCGTGTTTGATTCAGCGCAGAAACTGAAAGCAACGACAAACTAAGAATATCATCGTGGAATGTCGTCGAATTAGGTGTTTCATCGGACGAACGGTGAGTTTTGCTTTAAAATCGGTGTCGTATTTAACAGATTTGACAAATGTAAGCATACAATATACAAGACAAGTATATGAAAGCCTATGCAATTTTCTGGGGTGGTGATTAGGGAGCTCCTGTGGTTAGAGCTCGCTTTTAGTCTTCACCACTGAGGATTAGGGTGGGGGGTTAGGTGTTTGTCTTTTCCCTTACATGCAGTTTTCCTAGGGCTTAGGGGTCTGCCTAATTGGGTCCACAGGACATGTTTACACCGAAATCAAGTCGCCTGTTTTCTGATTACTTTGGAAACTTTGAAATCTAAGAGCTAGATGGCACCACCAGTCCTCTGAAACTCATCGCATTGCTGACAGCAATTTACTGTCAAATGTAGGCCTACGTCAGCGAAAGCATGGGCAAGGACGCCAAGGAGTCGGACTATCCTAGTTGAAACAAATAAATTACCAAGAGGCAAGAGCGTGGACGGGCTTGATCCAACAATCGTGCCGGTAGCAGTCGCGTTGGATTCCATTTTACCCAGAAAAAAAAACTGCGGTTCTTACAGTAATTTATATAATTGAATCAAGTCAAATGGCGAATGGAATCAGCCTATTCAGTTCAGCTACTCATCACTTCATCAGCGACAGCTAAGCAAGTAAGCAAAGCTTCCTGTGGCGCAGTCCTACAATGAACTTAATGAAGTAAGAAAGAAGGAGAAGCATATTAGAAATATGGTTTCAAAAGTATGTTTTTATTCGCGCTTCACCAGGTGACGCTAAGTGGCGCTGTCAGCGCATTGTAATACCGGAAGTCATTTCGGAAGTATGCTAGTACGAGTTAAGGAATGGAAAAAAAAACTGCGCGACGTATAATACCGTCTTTTGGAGACGTGATTTAAAGGCTGATTAGTACCAATCGTGTTTTTTTGTTTGCGAGCTACTTCCGGTCTTCGGAGAGGGGGGGTCATCGGGACAAAAAATGTTCGTCTCATCGAGTTTTATCGATATATATCAAAATATCGATTTC
>JAQIYI010001647.1:0-11319 GCA_034700265.1 Polyzonium germanicum
AAAGAAATTGCAACAATTATTTTATATTTCTGCTTTGCAAAATTTAGTGCAGTTGAAATGCACCTTGAAATGACGTCAATTTAGGCCTTTATCATTTGTTTGATTAAGTTATTCGCTTGAATTATTCGAGGAACCCGGAAGTGCATGGAAAGTCCTGTTAAATGTTTTCGAGTATGCGTAATGTACAATCCTGCACTGTCATTTCGCCTCCACACTTCATTGCAATGCAAATATTAATATAGAAAAAATGCAACATAAAAAATGAATGAATGACAGATTATAATAGACGGTGAAAGACAAGCCATTAAAGTATTAGGCCTATTTCCGTTGCAAAGTTCAAGGCAATTCAACCGAGGGTCATTTAGATTTTTTTATGGACAGAAGTAGACCGAGAAAGTCTTGAGTGACGGAATTTCGATTAATTACGTCCAAATTTAATTGCGCTCTGTCTAGATTAAATTTAATTCGAATTTATTCATGATTATCGCAGGAGTGGTCATAAGGAGGCCAGCTCAGCCTCAGCGAAAGCTGATTTCCTCACCTCCTCCACCCGTTCCTGATCCTGTGCCTGTGTCACCTTCTCCTCCTCGTCCTCCGCCTCCGGTCGTCCAACGTCCAACAATTCAGGAACCGGCGAATCCGACGCAATTCAACAACCAAATCAACCAAGGTCCTCTAGTCAGCAATGTCCAACAGCCGCCATCTGTCATCCAACAGCAGTACTTGAAACCTTTTGCTCTCCTAATTAATTCGTCATTAATTTAAATTTAAATTTAATCAGCATTTAATTAATCGAATCAAATGGATTCGGATTAGCGAGCGTAATTAAGATTAAAATCCACACCAGCGCGTGCAACGTTATTATTAAATTATTTGGCAGGAAATCGATTAACTCGCATTAATCCAGATTTCATTAATCCACTCTGAACTGAATTAAAGTAACTTTGAATCTCTCTAAGCACAATATAAAATATCCTTAAATTATTTCACGTGTAAGGCAAGCTTGTGTAGGCGTGATAGAAACAGTACCGAATTAATAGCCTTATCTGGACACCATCAATATGATTCACGTCTACTGTGTGCGCCAGCTTTTGTCTATTAATCATAATCATAATTCAGAAATAAGCCTAGGCCAGTGCAGCGTGCTTTTGAACAAGATTATTTTTTTTATTTTTTCTTTTGAATTCATCTTCAAATATTTAAATTAGAAATCCAAGGTTGTTGTTTCTCTCGTTCGTCAGTACCTACGTATAAATCGTCGTAATCAAATCGCAGCTCCGTATAATACGCGCATTTCTCGAGCTCGTTAGCTAAGGAGCTGGAGGTAAGCCTAGAAAACAAAAATAAAAATGATGAATAGGCCAAACATGATGGCGGATATTAAGGAGCTAAACGATCACATCTGCTCATTTTACCTACACCCACTCTTGAGCCGATGGGTGAAGCTAAATCCAAACAGCACCTCATTAGAAGGTTGTTTGACAGCGGGGGCGAACTGTTTTATCAAGGGAAATTTAACCAAACCACGTGTTAGCTCTCAGCTGTCTGTGTGTGGGCTCAGCATATATGCTAAATGAATCACTACTGTATTTCTATTTTTGTAAATACCTTTTTGCACTTTCACGTCAGCTATGGCGAAACAAAGACTGCCTTTGTTTTGCCGATTGAACCGAGCCTAATTCATTAGGTTCCTACAAACTAACTGCATTCAACTTGACCACATTCAGCTTGCTCGGCAGCAAGCAAATAAAATTCCTTAATTTATAAAAACAATGCTTAGACCTTGTGCATAGTGATTAGCTTGCTAGATACGCTTAGCAAATTAATTGCTCGCATGCAACCAGCTATTATTAGTTTTGTTATAAAGCTCTTCCAATTAGTGTGGTGATTATTTAAAGTTTTGTCATTCAAGAAGGAGAGAGACTACACAGCATGGAAATTATAAATTAAAACCAATAAAAATAAATTGGCCATTTTTGTTATCTCCCATTTTCAAGCTCCCATTATAATCCTCCTAAATTTAATTCTCTCGACTCAAGCATGACTCAAATCTGGCTCGAGCCTTTTAAACAAGCTAGCTAAATGGGCAGAATTTTTGTTGCCTTGTTATTTAAAGTTCCGATTTTTATTTTATAAGTAAACAACATCAGGTCTAGCATAGTAATAGTACTCTAAACTGCGTGTAAACTCGTTCAATTTCACCTAAGGTCGTGAACTTTCAACCTCGAAATCTTAGGCTTCGTCGACAACTCACTTTCTCACTCTGTGTTGTTACTTTTCTAACCCCGACACGAACACGAACTGCATGTTCAAACGGCGTGTGTGCCCGCGTGTTTGTCAGATATTCAATTCCTAATTGTCATTCACAACTCATCATCATCCTTTAAACAACGTCAAAACAAGGTTCGTTTCAGTTAAATTACTTACGTGCAGGAATGTGCGTTGCGTGGGCTGACAGACGAATTATTCCCTTTAGTACTTACGGTACAAGGAATGCACTTAAATATCAAATAATTTTGAAACTAGGGAATACAGTCCGAACGAGAGTAGCACGTGCTACGCCGCCACCACGTGCACACGGATTAGCACGCGCTTTGTAGCACGTGCAGCGGTAGCATGTCTTGAAATGGAACGTGCGGCTAGCACGTGACAGTTAAGGGTGGTGGCGTTCCAAGAAAAAAGAATTCTTTAATTTCAATTTGAATTTGAATATAAGAATTGTAAATTGTCCAAGTTTATTGTCGTATGGTTAATGATAGTCCATTGTTTTAGGAGCATTTTTGTTCTCTTTTCAAATTTAGATTTCAGCTGGACAACACGCAGGTTCCGCCTCAAGTGCTCGAGCAGATCAGCGTGCGGACGCCGACGGTGGAAGCTAGCGACTGTCCGGAAACTCCGACGTGTTTCGAGGCCAAGTACCGCACTTTCGACGGCAGTTGCAACAACCTCAACAATCCCAACTGGGGCAAGTCGTTCTTCGCCTTTCCACGCCTCATGGCGCCCGTCTACGCCGACGGTAAAGCATACTGTTGTTTGAATTAATTAAGTTAGACCTGCTTATAGACGTAGATGTTTTCGATTTTAATTAAGGCGTGTCGGTGCCGAGAGCGGCGTCGGACGGCAATCCACTGCCCAGTGCTCGACTGGTGAGCTCGTCGCTGATTCTGGACGCCAACGTTCCGGACAACTTCAACACCAACATGATCATGGCTTTCGGACAGTTCTTGGACCACGACCTCACCAGAACGGCAGTCAATAGAGGTTCCAAAAGCGTTTTGCATCGATTCACAATAATTTCTATTATCTGGGTGTTTTGCCATAAGTATGCCTAATAGGCTACTAATAATGTCCGAGCGAGAGTACCGTGACACTCAAGTCTTCTGATAGTCCTTCCCTCGCCAAATCGTCATGAATGCTTTCGTTTAAATTGTCTCATTGCTTTGCAAACATTTAGGCTCGAACAACACTGGGATAGCGTGCTGCAGGCGGGCCATGATAGAGAACCCGAGCCTTCGTCATGCCGAGTGTTTGCCCATCGAGATTCCTGGCAACGATCCCTTCTTTGGACAGTTCAACCAGACCTGCATGGAGTTCGTCAGGTCGCTTTCGTCGCCCAGGCCAGATTGCACTTTCGGTAAATCTTCATAAGCGCTAAAATTTAAATCAAATGTAATTGATCGCGTTAACAATTTAGTTTTATCGGTGTCTTGCAGGTCCACGCGAGCAGATGAATCAAATCACGTCGTTCATTGATGGCTCCAACATTTACGGCTCGACGAAAGACGAGGCCAATGATCTGAGAGCCTTCGAACGAGGTCTTACTGCAGTCAGCCAATACAGTTTTTAATTTTCCATCGATTTTGATCTATAATTATTGATTGATCGATTTCTCTCGCAGGACGGATGCAGATTTCGCGCGTGAACGAAGTCGACATGCTTCCCTTCGTCAACACCAAGCCCGACTTCTGCAGCAAGCCCGACCAGAATCTCTTCTGCTTCAAAGCAGGCGCGGACCTGTTTAATGCCTTTTTTACCATCCGTTGTTTACGAACTGACGGTATATCATCAGTTGATTTAATTGTCATATATTTTACTTCAGGTGACACTCGCGTGAACGAGCAGATCAGTTTGACGATCGTGCATACGATCTGGCTGCGCGAGCACAACGCGATCGCCGGCCAGCTGGCCGCCAACAACCCGAGCTGGTCGGACGAAAGCGTCTTCCAGGAGGCGCGACGCATCGTCGGCGCCATCCTTCAGCACATCGTCTACAACGAGTTCCTGCCCGTCCTGCTAGGTGAATCGATCAATCAATAATTATCGATTATTTGTCTTAGGGCTCATTTATAATAACTGATCGGATGATTCGTTTGCACTTTGCAGGACGCAGGACGATGCAGTCGGCAGAGCTGCTGCTGCTGAGAGAAGGATTCACTTTCGACTACGACGCCAGCCTGAACCCGGGCATCACGAACGAATTCGCCACGGCGGCCTACAGGTTTGGGCACACCTTGATTCCGGTGAGACTTCTTCTATGTGTCAAGGACTGATTAGATTTCTATTCATTGATATTCTTTAAATAATTTATCAATGGAAATAATCTTTTTGTTTTGTTTTTAAACAAAGGGTAATTTCATGATGTTCAGTCCTCAAGGTCAGCTGGAAGACGTGCCGCTGCGTGACGTCTTCAACAAGCCTTTTCATCTGTTCAAAGCGGAAGGATTGGACAGCACCCTGCGTGGTCTCTGCACTCAGAGGAGCCAACAGTTCGACAGCTTCATAACGCACGAAGTATCTAGATCGCATCGATCCGAATTGATTGGTTAATTTTTTTGTTTTAATTTGAAAGAAACACGAGCGATCCCCGTAATTTTTTTTCAGGTGACCAGGCACTTGTTTCAGCGAACCAGACCTTTCGGCTTGGACTTGGTTGCCATCAACTTGCAGCGCGGTCGCGATCACGGACTTCCGGGTTACAATCGATGGCGGAGCTTCTGCAATCTGCCCACCTTCAACAGCTTCGACGACCTTCGCAGCGAGATGAATCCGCAATATATCGAAGTGCTGCGACAACTTTACAGGTGTAATATAGTGTCACTTGAGTCTCACCCACTCCAATCACTCAATTGGCATACGATGGAAATTGCAGTCATAATAAGCGCTAATGATTCGGCCTTTTAATTGTCGTACAGGACTGTGGACGACATCGATCTATTCGTGGCGGGCGTGGCCGAAAAGCCTTTGTCCGGCGCCAAGTTGGGCAGCACCTTCGCGTGCATTGTGTCAGATCAATTCAAACGGTTGAAACGGGGCGACCGATTTTGGTACGAAAACGGTGTGAAGTCGCCTTTCACGTCAGGTATTAAAGACTGGACATCATAAAAGTTCAAACGCATAGATAAGGTATTTTTTCTTCTATGTATTCTAACCATGTATACTTTTTTTAATATTTTCTCCACCTCTAGAACAACTACAGGAAATTAGGAAAGTCACGTTTGCGCGTATCATCTGCGACAATGGCGACGCCATTGATCAAATACAACAGTTCGTGTTTTTCGCGCCAGCTAGAGGGTTCGTTATGCCTAAACAACTTTGCCATATAACTTAATAACGTAAGCTTGATGTAAAAACAAATTATTTATCATCTGTTTGCTTTTCATTTTCCACCAGGAACTCTTTGATGCCCTGTCATGGAGAATTCATTCCAAGAATGAATCTGGCCGCATGGACGGGCGAGCCGGTCTAATTAGCCACGGCTAATCAGGACAAATTCTCCTAAGAAGACGCTGAGAAAAAATGTAAGTAGGCTTACAATTTTTTTTTGGGACTTGTGCATTCGACCCGTCGATGCATCGATCGTGATCCTTGCGCATTGGATCATTGAAGGACGTGTGTCCGAACTCTGGCTCACTGTCCTCCAAGTGGACATTGTGGACAGCGGATTTTACGTCGATTCCAATAGACAAACGATCTACTAATGTGCCAATGTTTCTTTGTGAAAGGACAGTTTTTATTTTTTCAAGGCTTTTTTTACCTTGGATTTTCACCTAACCAGCATCTTTTAATGAATTAGAATTAAAATTTGTTATATGGCAGGCCTAAGCATAGGTCTAATAATTAATGAAGACAATTATTAGGCCTGGTGTAATCCTATGCGTGATAAGCCTGAAGACTAATAGAATAAGGTTTATTTATTTCGCCTATTTAAGAGTTAGGTCTACCCTAAATTAAAAAAACAAACAAAAGGCTTGTGTGTGAAATAAGACAAAGTTTCAATCTTTTATTTGAAATTACGCTTTTCGACAGGCCTATACACGCAGGCGCTCTGTCTTGCATGTAAATGGACTAAATGCTCCACATTTCTGTGTTTTTGTTGTTGTTGTACAGGGTGCAAACGTGTGCATGTGTGATAGCTGAATTATATCTGATAGGTAGAAATGAATGAGGATATAACATGGGTAGGGAAAAACGTAAACGTGAAGCTATGCAAATAAAACGAACCCGATTTGATTTGCAAAGATGCATGGCTGAGTCGATTTTTTTCTTTCACACCGATACAATTGGGGGAGCGCGAGCGTTTTTATAAACTTTTTTTCAGTAGCAAAGCTTACTAAATTCTAGTAGCTAGAGATAAAAAACAAAAAGATTATCTACATGTACATAACTGTAGCTAAACTTGAAACTGTTGAGAGATTAGGTCATAGCAAGAGAAATAATATGGACGAGGACGACGATGATGGATGTTTGAGATTGATGATGTCGATGATTTACGAATCTTGAACTTTTGCTTCGCTCGATATGGCAGGTAATTAAGAGTGGGACCTACGCCCAACAGGGCAATAATACAGTGACAATAAAAGACCAGTTTTTTTTTCTTTTTTAACTGTTAAACACGTTTTCTCGATACTAATTCCGATCAGAAGGTGGAGAGGGAAGGAGTGTGAGTGAGAACGAGCTTCAAGCTCCAGCTGGCCCGGTTCCTGAAGGCCCAGGCTAATTGTTTTGCACCCTAGCTCGTTCACTTTGATCCAGTCAGTTTAGTTTTTTTTAACTTTTCAAATTGTCTAATGTTTGAATTTTGAAGGGCTTGAAGTCTTGAAACGAAGCCGACTGTATGGCTCAGATGAATTCTTGGTGTCTTAACTGCAGTCCTTGGCTCAGTCTGGAATGGCCTTCACACAGCAGTTGCTTTCCCTGAAAACAAAATAAAGGTTCCAGGTTCTGTCTTGTAAAATCTAATTCAATGCAGAATCCAACCTGGTTGAACTTGATGAATGGTTCCAGGGGATAACAGGCTGAACAGGGAGCATTGACGTGGTCGGACCTGCTCGAGTAGAACGGTCCAGTGTGGCCGTTGGGCGGATAGGCCACGGAAGACATGCTTCCGGCAGCAGCGACTGTGGCCACAGTGCCGGTTGCATTTCCGGGCGCCAGCAGTTGCTCAACCAACTACAGAAAAGAATATTTTAATTCAAATTGGAATTTTCAATTTGGATTTAAAATTTGAGTTTAAATTGCTTGCCCTGATCTCTTGGTCGCCGCTGTTCATTGGCTGCTGCTGCTGCTGCTGCTGTTGTTGTTCGTGCCCCACAAACTCCTGCTGAAGTCCGTTGTCCGTCCTGGCCGTCGAGCCAGTGGACGTTGAGGTGGCCGCGGCTCTTTGCACTCGCCTTCGGCCGCGAGGCGCTCGAGCCGGCCTGCCGCTGTTGGCGCCGACCACGCCAGCTTGCTGTAGCTGCTGCAACAGCTGTTGCTCCTGCTGGTGTTGTTGATGGTCCGTGCTCGCGTGATGCATGTCGAGCGACTTGCTGGCCGTGTCGTCCACCCTTCTCACCCGCGCTTTCTCTCTGAACAGGGCTTTACAATAGTTTCAACAAGGTTAGGTCTGGGTGCGTGCGATTAAAATGTACACTTGGGAAAATGGAAATTCAAAGGATCAAAAAACCACCGAGTCTCTGACGACGCTGCTCCTCAGTCTCATTCATCCACCTCGAACGTCCTCGGGCTCGTCCATCTAGGTATAGAGCGGACAATAATTTGCACAGTTTGTAATTGGTCAGGCAGAAAACTGAGAGATGAAATTTTTTAAACGAGTGTAGGCCTAAAGAAATTTGAAACGATAATAATTTATTTATTTTTTCTTAACCTGCAAGTCGTAGATCACGTTCATCAGCAGTCTCATGAATGCGACGCTCTCTTGCTAATAGGTTTGTTTGTGTGTCAGCGCTGAGTGTACACTCTGTCCACATTTTGGATAAAAGTGTACAGCCTGTGCCCGCTTTTTTTGAGAAAAGTGTGTGCAACGTTCGCAAATGAATTCTGCTTGCATTAACTGCGCTTCATTTGCGTGCAATTTGGGCAACCTGAATTAATCCACACTTTTCTCTAAAAAGTGCACAGAGTGTACGCTCGTCTGCACGGACGGACGACCCACAGACAAACCTCTCGTCCTATCGAAAGCCAATCGCGCCAAGCGCTGATCTTCGCTTTCAAGCGCCCTCCTTGATCTTGCTCGCTCTCTATTATCTAATAGAAAATATATTTTTGTGAATTTTTCCAATATTTCATTTATTTAGGCCTATTTACAGACAGAACTCCATCGTCTGAGCGAGCGAAATTCAGGTTCCGTCTGTCTGCGTCAGTCACGTGATTTCCATCAAGACACCTTAAAACCAGAGACTATCTCTGCTTAAAACGCGTTTCGCGCGAAAGATAGGCCTATGCATGCTCTCCAATTTAGTGTGCCGTTGCATTCTTGCACGCGCTGTTAGTATATTAAGTCACGTGCTACATCTCGCTCGGACGATATTAGGCCGGAATCATAATGCAACTATCTGAGACCTGACTCAAGTCAAGACAGCTTTGGCAACTTACGGCTATGAAGGGTGAATGCAGTGAAAATTTGTGAGTGCGTAATACGATCGATCGAGAGGCGCGCGTGCCGAACTGCAGATTATAAGTAATCTTGATAGTAATCGCCTTTCATAACTAGAAGTAGCCAAAGCTTAACTCAATGCAGGTGTGAGATTTGCATCTGTGATTCCGGCCTAAAGGCTAGGAAACCGTTGAACGTTTCTTGAGAAAGACGACGCACAAGGTTAAGATGAGGATTACCGCGAAAAATAACTGCCACACTACACTGCTCGGTAGCAGCTAGTTTACTGTGGCAATTATTTTTGGCGGTAATCTTCATCTTAAGCCTGAGCGTCGTCTTTCAAGAAACGTTCACCGGTGTTCCCGCTTCACACTAGTTCGCTACTAGCCTAGTTGATAGAGAATGAAATAACAACCAGCCAATCGAATGAAGCGAGCCTCCTCGCTTTCCTGGGCCCGTCTCGTGCGTGCTCGCTCTCTATTGTCCGCCAGACGCCGCTGACGCTCGTCCAGCGTCTCGTTGGCCCTGCGCAGCCTAGCTCTCTCTCGATTCGCCTTTAATTAAATCGTAAGACAGGATGAGCTACACGTGGAAATCGACAGGACACTAAACAATTAGGTGAGTTGCAAATTATTCTGGCTAGACGCGCCAAGCAGGGATATTCTACAAATGAGTCGCTATGACGCCATTATTTAGCGTTTAGCGCCAAGTATTTACATAAACTTCGACCTTCATGCCAGTCTTTCAACATAGATTCAAGGTCCAACTTTCAATTAACTAGAACCATGCAAGGCACTACTAGTAGAACACTTAGTTGGTTTGACGTGGGACAAATTTGTGCAGCGAATTTCCTGTTAATGCGAACTTGTCACGTTTGACCAGCTTTAAGCATGGAAGTAGTGATGCGATGACTTGGCGTGCGAATTTAGTGGCAAATCGCAGTAAGATTCGTCCCACGTGTGAAGCCATCAGCTTGAGGCAAGTATCACAAACCTTTTGCCTTTTGCACGTCAGAATTTCCATTATGCATCGCATGCGCATTCTCGAGATTGAATGTACGATCTTGAGAATTCACGTGCGCGATCGAGAATGGAACTTCTCACGTCCTGTCTTGAGTATAAGACAAGCTCAAGTCTGTGCTTCGTGACAGAGGCACATGTCTTGAAGTCAGACGCTTATGCGCAGTGATCATGCATGCATGCTTGAAGATTAAAATTCAAAACCGCCAGTCTGGCAAGCCGCTGCTCCTCAGTCTCGTTCGGCAGTTGCTTGTAAGCTCGCTTCTGACAGTACGTCAGGCGACCGCTGCCAGCGCCGCCGCCGCCCGCGACCAAGATGTTGCTCGCGTAGCTGACATTGGGCGGCTCCGGGTCCGGCATCTGAGTGCACTTGTCGCTCTGGCCCGATCCTTTGTGTCCGGGCAGCGCCAGTAGCCGCGCTCTGGACGCGTCGAGGCCATGATCGCTCGACGTCAGCGGTCTGATCCATTCGCGCCCTGGCCACAGGCCCGACGACGCTTCGACGTGGCCGTGCTGGCCGCCGCCGAGACCGGCGAGCTGAAGTCCTCCGCCGGCGGCTCCCAAGTGTCCGCCCCGTCCTCTTCCTCTGCGCGACGGCTGTCTAGGCAAGGCCTTGTGCTGATACGGGCGTCTGGACCGCGGCGGCGTCGAGGGCATCGCATTAGGCGCGGTGCGATGTAGCCCTGGCCACAAGTCCTGAAAGCATTTTTCTCCCCTTAGTTTACGCAACAAACAAGACTACAAATATGGCTAAGCCTAGCCCACACTCAAGGGACACTCGAGTGGTAAGAGCGGCTAAATTAGCGACCATGCAGATAAAACCATTGTTTACAGGGACGACGGCCGCGGCGTCCATGCTCTGAAATTTGGCCATCAAGCGATCGGTACTCAAATTTGTTTATTTCAGAGCTAACTAGGCCTACTCTTAACTAGTCTGTAACCATTTTTGAGCGTTACAATTTAGGGAATAGAAATGAGTCAAAGGCGCGACTGCGTTGATTTTCAGATTAGGCCTAAATGAGGCCTATTTGAAAATCAGCCGATTGGGCCTAACTGGAGCCCGAAGTGCAAACGGATGGTCAAACCTCAGGGGAAGTGACCGCTTGTCCTGAAGCAAACATTTCTGGCTAGCGGAAATAACATTTCAGGGACGAATTTCGCACGAAAATCACAACAAAACAATTCGGACAGAACTGGCTGGAAGAAAGCAGCGACAGAAAATGGCGTTAGGCCTACTTCCGGATCTACTTCCTAAATGTTGTCAAAAATGAAAAAAAATAAAAATGGAATAAGGCCATAAAGGTCATAAAATAAAAATGAAATAAAATAGGCGTAGAATACAAATAAAAGAATTATTTAGGTCAAAATGTAAACCTACGTCAGGCCTACATTGAAAGAAAATTGATTAGACCAACTTAATTGCAG
>JAQIYI010001648.1:0-11318 GCA_034700265.1 Polyzonium germanicum
TGCTTTTACTCTTACTGAATACTTCTTAGGAAATACTGATTTTTATTCATACGGCCCAATGTTTATTACTTTATTACTTTAAATCTCATTATTTGGAAGACTTATTTTAAACTATTCAATTTATTTAGACTAGGCTAGTAGCATTTGACGTAAGTACAAAGTATTATTAGCACGTGATATTACATCGCAGGCACATTAATACCTCATGCACGAATGAAATGTTTGAGATCTATACATGTAGGTCTCTATTATTATAATGCCTGCGACATGTGACGTGCAAGAATTCGATATTCAAAATTGTCTATAGGCCTATTAATGGCTCGGCTACATAATCAGCTGCCATGTCTTGTCTGCGTTATCGATGCACATCGATAATAGCATAATCGTTTTGCCACCTCCCCATTCATCGAGTCCTTGTGTCACCATCTTTCTTTGAACGTGGACAAGAAGCTGGCTAATAGCACGTGCAATTAGAGTCTGCTAGTAGTCCTAGTTTGTTTTAATTGCTGCACCTTAATTAGCCAATCATATCTAATTGACTTAAGATATACTTAAATTAAACACCATTTTATGATGAGCTGAAAAGTAGATTCCAAAATGGCCACCTCCAGAAAGAAATTCAAAATGGCTACCACTGCCGCTATCAGAAGAAGACTTTACTAGTAAAACAAAGAAAGTTTCAAGCGATTTTCTTTTAATTTCCGTGGCATACATACGCGGTCGTCTCGCTACTACTTCTACTGTACACGATAAAAGTGTAGTTTTAGGTCGAGAGTGTGGGTAGGCCACGCACACGCCTTATGCGCTCTGGCGTTGCTATCGCGTTTTAGCGTGTATGTCTGTAACTGCGTTTGTGTGTGTGTGCGCACACACTTCCTCATTGTCAAGGTCCGCTTGGCGGGCAAAAATGGCGGACAAGGTGAACTCAGGTTATTGCACGGTTAACCCAGCGAAACTGGGTCGCCGGCTTTGCACACACACACACACACACACACACACACACACACACACACAGATAAAACAAACGGAGAGAAAGAGGGAGATCCTCGTTCTAAAACTGTAAGGTGAAGGAAGATTTCAAAGAAATCCATGTTTGGCGTGGGGGCGCCACCATTCGCATTGTTTGTTGCGGCTACATCTAGCTGAATTGATTTTCTCGGCGCTCAGAGTTTTGGGTTCGAATACCAGATGGCGCCTTGTTTTTTTATTATTATTACTGTGGCGGCCTATGAGAAATTAAACAATTAAAGCTTAAATATTGTGAAAATAACTATAAAAATCTCAGAATCAAATCAATCGAATTTTAATTAGCCTCTTTTAATCATGTAGGCGTTCTAGCTGAGCGGTTTTTAGAGCACATCTGACAATGGCATTGCGCCACGTTTAATTCGTAAGTCGCAGGCTCGATTCCTTCATTGTCCTATGAGTTTTGTGTTTATCCCGTTGTTCTGTTAGCACCTTGGAGACTTGTAATTAGGGTTCATCATTACCGGTTGGCCCGAAAACTTAAAATTACCAATTTATCATTTATCAATATGAATAGCGTAAAAATAAGAAAAGAAATCTAGCCAGTTTATTTTAATAATCATATTACCTATAAAATGCGCAAAAGTATCAATCAATCGCGTCAAAAGGACGCGATATAGGCCTATGAAGTGTCGATCGATCGCGTGAGTCGTCAACCGAGCAGATCTTGGCCTGGGCTTTGCATTGTTAGTGTTAATGTAGGCCGGCCTACATTGTGTGATTGTGTTACTTGAAGGGGCAGCAAAGCGATCCCCTTCAACCGCGCCGCTTAATCTTCCGACGATCGACGATTCCGTCGGCCGCCATGGTGAATCGTCATCGTGGAATAATGAACATGCTTTTGACGCCATTGTGACGTCACGTGCGCTCATTTCCAATGAGAAGCGTAAATCAAGTAGGCCAATTTCATTTCGTTGAACAAGGTGCGGATTAAATAATTTAAACTAATTTGTAGGCCTATCTATAAGCTTACTGTAAAATTTAGGTAAATGTCTATATTTGTTTTATTTTTTAAGCGCTTTAAGGTACGATTTTATAAATATTTGTAATAAATACTAATTTAAAAAATATAACAAATAATATATGCCTAATAATAATAATAATTAACAAATAATAATAATATAATCCATAATAAATAAATAATTTAATAGAGGTAGTCGAGTAAATGAATGCTAATTAGTAATTACTAATTAGACCTAAAACAAAATATGGGTTTTTTCTAAAATTTTAGTTACGGTAAACTTAACATGGTTACAAACAGTTGCGGATTCTAATTGCACGTGCTGTTGGTATTTCTGTTTGTTTAATGACGCCACACATGTGCGCAAAAAGCATGCGCAATAAAATACAAATTACGTGCTGCACGTGATACGTCGTATCTGCGACATGCAGTCTATTGTTAATTGATTAAATTAATTTTCTTTTTTTCTAAGGTAATATTTGTTGAATTTATGCTTCCATAGTAAGAGGCAATAAACAAAAATATTAATAGAATAAATGTAAGGATGTACAAAATAGTGGGCAAAAGCATACGACGAATTATTTTGCATCAATTGTTTTTACTTGAAAGTTAAAACATTAAAAAATACGGTAACGTAATATTTGGCCTACAATGAAAATAACGCTGCTGATTAAATCTGAATTTTTGCATCGTAAATTGTGCAAATCTGATACAATGAAATCTATTTAATCATTTCATTGAACAAATTAGGCCATTTTTTTTAATGTTTTTACTTTTAAGGATAAGCACTTTAGGCAGGAAAATAATTCGGCGTCTGCTTTTGTCCGTTTTTGACCGGGCAAAAAGAGACACAGATGTTCACACAGATGTTGAGAGCCTCCGGGCTCTCCTAACTTAATGGAGATACTGGCGCCATCTAGTGATTGGAATCTGAAGCTACTAAAAATAAGTTTTTTTTACAATGTAGGAGCTTCCCCGACAAACTTACTTGACATTTTTGACTGCTTTCAATTGTCTTGTTGCTTCATGCAATTGTAAATTAAGCATAGTTGTGTTTGTGGTTGTGAGTAGCATGTGATGGACCTTTGAAGTTGAACCCGGAAGTTCGAGAAGTGCACCGGCGCCTGCTGTTGCCAAAAACTGAATGATGCCAGAACAAAAATAATAATGAAAAAATAGCCAAAAGGAAATGCAGAAGCTGGCATTGTGAGCTGTAAATAGTTTATGCTGATCAGTGATTTTAAAACCAGTTCACATGTGAGCCCGCGCTTTACGTGGATTGCATAGAGAAAATTGGTAGCTTAAATAGGCCTATATAGGCCTACATGTAGGCTCAGTTTCAACCGGATTCCAAAAAGAATAATCAGATTTCAAATTTAACTGATATCTAGCCTTCATGAGTAGCCTCTAAAGACTATAAACCTGTTGTGCACATGCACACCACTGACACCAGCTATCAAAGGTGAATTGAAGAAAAAAAGAAAAAATTCAAAAGCTCAAAGGTTTTACAGCTAGCACCGCGGTAGTTGGAAGAAACACGTGCCACATTAGCCTACATCTATCGCTCATAAGTACGGTATAACTTATAGATTTCATTGCTCTAAATAATGTGTTTTACATTGTTTTTTTTATAGTTGGCTGCACATTATGAGATTATGGTTAAATCTGAGCAAGGCATTAAGGTGAACAGACCGTCTTGCATGTGTACGCCGGAGACGACCACGTACATTCAATCGACTCTAAATAAGGTGAGCTCATAATAAAACTGGCCATTAATACCACAGTACATGTTAATACCTGTGGTAGGCCTAATATACTCTCCGTCGAGTCCGTTCGAATGAACGAACGAGCGAGAGTAGCAGTCGCGCTATGCAGCAGGCTCAGGTGAAATGCATGTGTTTAATGGTGAGTTAACGATGTTGCGCAGCGTAGCGTAGCCGTAGAGTAGCGAAGCATAGGTTTATACAATATGAAAGTGCGTTCGTACCACGGTCTTACATGCAGGTCTGGAAACTCCCTGGATTTTCTGATGACCATAGTGATGACAAATCGCATAGTTTTCATGCTGGCCACTAGGTGCGCTACACGTAAGCAGTGTCGTTGTGACGTTCTCGATACCACGTTCACGATACCATGCTCGATACGTTGGAAGATCCGTGAATCGCTCGATCGCAGCGACATCGAGCGGCCGCAAGGTTAAGTATGAAAAACGTCTTAGCTAAGAGCTTCCCCCCCTCACTACTGAAATTCCAGCAAGTTTCCAGACCTGTATGTAAGACCGTGAACTAAACCAATTGCATGGTTACCCATTTAAATGACGCGGAAAAAACAGCTCGCTAGTCGCTGCCAAGTTCGTGTTCGTTGCAGACGATCCCCACCACTGTACATAGCCTCCAAAAAACTAGGATAGGAGTAGTAATTGTAATATAGGAGGCTATGCACTGTCACCACATCCTATATGGAATTGTGACGTCATTCCCTAGCTCTTTGGTCTTTATGGCGCTGCTGCTTCAGGGCTTTTATCAGTAATCTTCTTAACTTTTTTTTTAACTAATTCGTCTTCTTATTGTTAATTACTTTTTAACACGTTAGTAATATATTCTGCATTGACTGCATAAAGTTACACGTTAATAAATAATTAACGCAAATTGAAGCAAAAAATAATAATAATAAATAGTATAAGTATGGGGTATGGAACCCTCGACTCCAGTGGCCAGGAGACGGACGCTAGCAAATATACAAAGATGACGTCACTTCCATCGTAATATCATCGATGTCTTCTTTTTGTATCGTCAAAAGTTAAAATGTCTGCTCTCTAGTGTGTGTGTGCTGATTTTTCTTCTCTTTCTTTTTCATGTTGTTACAATCATATTTAAAATATCGCATAGTTTCAATCGTCGTTCTTATAATTATTTACTTTAAATTCAAGACAAGTTTGGTGTGAAAAGTGAGTGTTGTCGAATGGAAAATCGCAGGATCAGGATCAGCAAACAAGGTGCTTTTAAATTTAAATGCTCTGTTTGGCCATTTTCATTTGATCTGTGCCACCTATAATGCGATCTGTAGTATGTTCTGCTAATTAATAATTAAACGCCGTATGTGTATTGTTGAGCAATCGTAGGGCCTAGATTTCAGTCCATAAAACGATCACGTGTCGCCTTGTTCGATTATCCAATTTATATCCAAGTTTGCCAAATTCATTTCCAAAATATCAACTGCAGCTGTTTGCGGCCACTGCGCGTCAAATCAAGCAGCCATTACGTATGTACAAGTAGGGATAGGTGTTCAACGTGTGGCACGCGGGCTGCCCCACGTTTTACGCGCGGGTTTCACATGGACGCGAGTTTTCGCTGCGATTATCCGCGTTTAATTCGCATTGCGAACTCATCGCGTGGCCGCTTTTGACCACTAAGCAATATGTGATAAAACTAGTTAAGTCACGTGATGATGATCTCGTATGTATGCGAATTTTAATGGAAATCCTCAGCAAAATTCGTCGCGATGCGAAACACGCTTAACCCAACATTTACCCTACGCTTTAGACCTACATATGAGTAGCCTAACTATGACTAACATATGAGTAACTATAGCTTTCATGTTTCAAAAGTCAAAAGACTCAAAATACAATCACTAATTGACAGTACATGTAGGCCTACTGGCTTCTAGAATTCTGCCCGTATGCTGTCGTGTTGTAATGGACACAGACTTGAGCTTACTTAAGTCAGCTGTTCACGTGAGAATTTCCATTGAGTTAAGTTATATCGATCGCACGACGTGCATTACTATTTCTCACAAGAGCATTCAATTCAATCTTGAGATTCTCAAGTTGAGAATGCCCTTGCGATATGGATTATAATGAAATGCAAAGGACTGCATTCTCAAGCGCAAAATGCACAACTTAAGACGAGCTCAAGTCGTTGTGCATGGTTATAGTGATACGGGGATGCTAATTATCATATGAGAAATTGAAATTAAATTCCCATTAGGAATTATTTACAATTAACATAGATTTACATGTATGAACACAGTGATGGGGTTCGATAATTGCTTCCTTGTATCTCTCGGGTGTTTGTGTTGTTCCCTTGTTCACTTAGGACCTAATAGGGTTCTAATTTAAGGTCAATGCGTTGACCTTAATAATAATAATAATAATAGGATTTCGGGGTTAACAGGGCCTCATGTGGCCCTGTTTAACCCCGAAATTCTATTTTTATTATTATTATTATTAGGAAATTCGCGCGCGAACTTATCTGGACGTGACTGCTTGTGTTCGTGGTGGACAATAGGCCCAAAGTTTGAGTCACTTGGTCCAAAAGAGTCGACGTTTTAGGTCTATAACCTATAAACGCCTGTCAGCTGCTATAGGCCTATAAGGTTTACTCCATAATGGCGCAACTACCACAGTGATTAAAATGATGAATTCGAACGAAATGCACAAGTCTTTGAACTTCAAGTGACCTTAGAGCAGCAAGCTGCTTCCAACAGCTGCAAAACGACCTATGCCGTTATTGTTGCCTATATATACATATGCCTATGCATACACTGTACGCTCGTATATACATGCATAGGGACTTAAAATAGCTTTTAATTGATAAGCCTAGCATGTCGTTTCGAACTTTCAATTCATTTGGCCTGCCGCCTATCCTGGGTCAATGTAATTTAATTGGCTTAAAGGGGGTTGCTTTTTTATTAAATCAGGCCTATTACAAACATATGTTGGGGTACAAACTACATAGAAATTCAGTTGGCCTACGTCACTACGTGTAATAATGGGCATACCCTATAGTAGACGTGGTTATTTATACAGGCTTGGTATCCCTATCTTTTACTAAATTTGTGACTTAAGCTGACCTTAGTTTAGCTGGTCTCTAGTCTAGTCTAAGGTTGGTATCTCTATCTTTGGCTAAATATCTTACTCGAGCTGAGCTTAGTTTAGCTCATCTCAAGTCACGATTTAGTTCCCTATGCTGCGCAGTATGGAGTAGACTTGCACGTGTCTTAACGTTTTAAGACACCTCATAGGCACCTATTAGGCACCAAAATCACTGACTTGGGACTAGAATTTAGTTTAGTTTGTTTAAAGTAGTGCTCAAGTGTTCGTTCGTTATACCGAACGAATTGAACCGAATTCTTGGCCTGAAGTTCTATTTAGAGTTTATATAGGAAAATCGGAAAACAATTTGCTCCATTTAATTCTCAAGGCTGTAAACAAAGTTATCAATTAGGCTAGGCCGATAGGCCTAACAAGAAATATATATCACGATCAAGGTTAGAATATGTAGGCCTACATGTAAACTAGTCAAATAGACAAACGCCTAGTCGCAAGTGACCAGGGTTGGCGACGTAATTAGCAAAATTACATTAGGCCTAACGTAAACAAATGTCATTAGTCGTCATTGTTATGTCATGTAACACTAAAAACCCATTTTCACATTGATTTTTTGTAAGCCCTTGCTTTTAAATTACCGTATAAGCAATGTTATATTGTAACAAATATTGTAGGGCAGGCATAGTCATGGTTTTACCATCCATTTGCCTACCGGTAAGGCGGTAACTAAGTAAAAATTAATATTTTGAAATTATTTTGTATTTATTTTACACTTTTACGTTTTTAAGAAGGGAAAGGTGGGGCAGGTTGGCACACTTCAGACATTTTGTTCATACGTTTGTGCCCGTAGGGCTCCGTAATTGCCTATTCAGGATTTTTCGTTGCCACATAATTAAATGTACAATTTGTACACGTCAAGTCATGCGTTATCAAAGCCATGCGCTCTAATATACAAGCGGATGTTTGCTCGTATTGCGACGACGCCTAGGCTAGTAAAATGGTTGCAAATGAAAAAGGCCGTTTGATCATAATTAATATATTCTTTCTAATGGGATTTAGCCTAGGCCACGCGGCCTCTTTAATATATGTAATATATGTAGTATATTTGACTTATTTTATGGCTTCAAATAGGCCGGCATATGGCTAGGTAAATTTATAATGGTAGGCCTATGTCCATTGTCAGGTTGATGACAGTTCTCGTCTCGTCGGAGGGCTTAATGGTGGCCGCGGCCGTCGCACATCACACTCCACTGGGCACCTAGCCTAAATCGTCCACGCAGGCGCCGAGATGTTTCCTTATCGGCGATTGCCCGGGCACATCACTGGCCTCTACGTGTTTGCTGTGGCCAACTTCCTGCTCCTGTGTCACATGACGCTGGTTCAGGCCGATATCACAGTAGTAAGCACTCTAGACACATTGGGCAACATGTCACATCTGAATGGACGTGTATCGTTCGTTAGTCTGGGCAACATTGGCCCACAGCTGACTGACCAATGTTGCTCATCTGATGGGCCAATGTTGCAAAACTCAAAAATACTATTCCATTTCCAGGCAATGAAAACACAAGAAAACCGGTTTTTATTCGCGTTTTACATGTATTGAAAAAGACAAAAACAAAAAACGCATTTGTTGTGTTTTAGGCTTATTCTATTTTTAAAAAAATACACAATTGCAGTTGCAGTGCACCATGCATCTGAAGAGCGTCATATAGTGGCGTAATGACTCATGAACTAGATAGATGCCGGCATGCGTTGGTATCCCTTTTAATGGTTATGGGTAAAACGTGAACGCGACTTGAGACTTGTTTTAACTCCATAGGATTACACTGAAAAGGCAAACCTCAAGTCGCGTTCAAGTTCTCCATGGTACCGGTATGACCGTTAGGAATACCAACGTAACGTTGCTTCCATATTGTAGGTTCATCAATGTTTTATTTAATCGGTTTCTTTTTGTTTTTCCCGCTTTCTAGCTGTCAGTGAGGACCAATCAGACAGTCTACGACAACATTCCAGATATGCCTGCCTACTTCGGCGAGGCGATTCCCGACTCGGGCATTCTAGTAATAATAATAAGATTTTGAACTGCCTTAACTGCATGCAGGACCTAACCGAGTTGGCCTACGACTCTACAATGTAGAGTCTACATCAATTAAATCTCACATTTAGCCCTACTTTAAAGTGGCTGTATCAAAATTACAGCAGCTGCGCCTACCAGTAATTCAACAGCAGATATATGGCGCTGATTAGGCCGTAAAAAAGAAACAAACATCAGCACGATTTTATAAACAAGCCTATTATTTTTATTTTTAGTAGGCCTAATAGCCATAACTCAAATTTCAATCTTGCATTCACTTAAGAAAAATAGCTCCACAAAAACTCACTTTAGAGCAGAAAGTCCAAAATTATTGATTGTTCCGCTCATTGGCTGGCTCTTGAAGTCAATGTCTGCTTCAAACATTGCAAGTTTGGCGAAATCCATTTCATAAACGATGAACGCATCCTGAATGAAAAACTAAATTATAAATGACAGGTCTACATGTATGTAGAATAACGACCTTGATTTCAATATGAGCAACCCGCACTCAATAATTTGGCATTTTCTGCTCGAAAGTCAATTTTTGATGCCGCCAATTTTGATTGCACACAAGTGCAATAGTGCATGGATTGTTCAGAAAGTAATGACCAATCAGCTTGCTTTTACACAAATATTAGGCAGAATAGAGAATATCTGATACCGGGTATACACAATAGGGCTACAGTTTATACACATTTAACCCTTGAAAGTAGAGTTTAGATTTTCAGGTCTGAGGGGATAGTAATAAAAAAAATGTAGAGTTTTATGTACATGTAGGCCTACAAAATGATATTTTTCCTCCATGCATTGATCGCAACCATTACAAATTCGCCAACTTTTAGGGCCAAGTGGTCTATGCGAATCCGCCCAATGCGTGCTCCCCGATCGATGGCCCACCGAATACATCGTCGAACAGTTTGATGACGCTGAAGTGGATCGTCTTGATCAAACGCAACGATTGCAGCTTCAGTCAGAAAGTCAGAGACCAACTTTTATCACATACACATTTAAAGGGGTAGTCTCATTACAAAGATTCAATAAACTACTTCGGTTAGCCGGTATTTGTAAATATTACTTTAATAAATGATGAAACAATCCAATACGTCAGTAAGATACGTTCGTCCTTATGACGTAATGGTCGCTGAGTGGTGATTTTCGCTTGAGAAGCTAACTAAGCGCAGTGATTTCTTAGAAACTAATTAATTCAGAAAACATAATCTTAAAAAAGCGAAAATATTATGAGACTCCTCCCCTTTAATACAATTAAGAAGTCTGAGCACTGTTGCTTTTGTCATTTCTACCATACTGGTGTGATGAAATGTAGGTCCTTAATGCTCAGAAGGCGGGTTTCGACGCAGCCATCGTTCACAACGTCAACTCTGATCAATTGGAACCGATGGGACCTTCTCAAGGTGATCGATTATTTATTTTAGTGCTAACCGCTTTTTTATTATTATCACATCACTTGGCAATTGCCAGTTGGCCAATCGAGATTATAAATTGATTTATTTTTTTATTTATCTGCAGGAAAGGTGATCGAAATTCCGTCGGTATTTATCGGTGAAAGTAACGGCTTGGCTCTCCGGAAACTTTACACTTACGATAAGGGGCAAGTTTGAGTAGGCTAGTTTTGCGCCATAATTTATCGACTATTAACATACGGTACAGTAATTGACGTCATTTCCCCCGGAAATAAGCTAGACTTATTTAACGTGAGGGAACTGAAACGATTATTATTATTATTTGATCGCTACTAATCCACGCACAAATATAACACTAGATTTTCTGCCGATTTAATAACACGCTTTATATGACAGCTAGGCTAATGTCAAATTTCGGATAGATAATCCTAAATTTAATCTCAAATTCTCACTGTCTTTTTGTCAGGTTTTTTGTCACGATATCGTCCGATTTTCCATTGAATCTAAACGAATATTTGGTTACTTTCACTCTGGGGGTCGGGGTTTTTCTACTCGTTGTAATACTCATAATGGTAAGTTTGTTTTATTGATTTTTTTTATTTTAATTCTTTACCTATTTGTGTGGCCACTCGCCCCCCAGAATCCTCCACTGTGTTGATATTTGTGCGTGGACGAGTCGGCGTACCTTCGAGAACCTTGCAAATTTTAATAATCGCTCCGCGCACTCCTGAACCTTGATCCAGCATCCTCCCTTCTCAAAAATAGCTAATCCTTAAGGCGCAGCAGGGCTAGTAAGCTCGTTTTGAATTTATTCCAATACAAGGTAGAAGGCATTATAAAGATAATCCAAGGGTATTTTTTAGATACTGGTATTAAAGTATTTTACAAATAAAAACTTGACTCCATATGAATTAATTTGATTTGTAAACATTTTTTGATAAAAAAAACAATCAGGAATGGTGAAGCCACTTTGCTCTAGGCCTACTGTCTTAATTACTTGGGATTACC
>JAQIYI010001649.1:0-11318 GCA_034700265.1 Polyzonium germanicum
AAATCCTCAAAAGTAAGAACTAAGCCCAGTCCAATAAATATAAAAATAAAAATATTTTTTGGATTCAAGGGAATTTTTATTTGAGAAATTTTTCGTTTAGGCCTAGGCCTACTTGCTTAATGGCCGCAGGAAGTTGCATTTAGATTCGAAAATTTCTTTTTGAGAAAAAGAAAAAAAAACTCGTAACTTCGGACTGCAGGACCGTTTGATTCCGGATGCTTGTTTATGAATGTGAATGACGTCACTTAAATCAAGCCATTTTCCGTTTTCCACAAATATCAAAAATTGGTTAAAAGTGGTTTTGTATGACTTAGGCCTATCTGCATTTTTTTTACACCTTTCCTGAAATGGCCAAGCCAACAAAATATTATGCAACCTGGCTTAGACCTACCGGTTAGCTTCTAGGCCTAAAGCTGGCCTTTAATGAATTATTAATTTATTTAAAAACAAGCCTTCCAATTGTTCTGTCAAAAATAAATAAAAAAAAGCGAAAAGACACGTTTTACGCGGGCGCATCATCTACCTTGTTTATTTCTCGGATCAACGCGCTTCATGAGTGAATTAAGTATGTTCTGCACAATGTACCATTGCATCTCCATTTCTCCAACAGGAGTCTATAACACTCAGCGCATGCGTTCTCAAACATGAACAACCAGTAATATAGGCGACTACGAGCGTGTTCATAGCGTGACGTTTAATTTTCATTTCTCGTTTTGTTTGTCGATGAGAAGGAGAACTTTAGTGGAGCGGCCATGGTGTCGTCCGTGGATGGCGTCCTCCATCACTTGGGCAAACCCGGAGGTTACCATTTGCTTGTGGCCGTCTTGCTGTGTTCCAACTACTTTCCGATCGCGTTTCACCAGATCACCAATGTCTTCTACTCAACGGACATACCACACAACTGCCGGGTACGTTGACATAATGCATGGTGCATGGAAATATTGAAATTGTTAAACAAAATAGTTGCCACGATTCCTACAAGAAATTCTTCGCTCGCTTGCATTCACAACTACCAGTAGGCCTAAGGCGTCCTCCAGTAAAAATTGATAACTTTAAATAGACCTATTGAAAAGTCTCCTTTTAATCCAACTTTTAGGCCTATGGTACTTTTATAGTTTGCCTGAAATTCAAAACGATGTAACGCGATACCGGTATCGTATCGGTGTTTTATGCAGGGTCTAGTTGTTTACAATTTGTACGTTTATTGCAAAAGGCGAACATTTATATTAGATAGATGTTCAGCAATTAGACATTTATTTCGTTGACTTGTAGGCCTATTTCTTGCAAGATTTTTGTTTTCATGGTCACTAGGCTCTAGAGTAAGCCTCATTGGTTACATTCTTTAGTCTATGCACATTTTTTTGGATATTCACAAGGCCGCAATGTGTGTGTTGAAAGCATCGGCCTTCTGCGAGCCTAATGCGTCATTGTTCCATAAGCATTTAGATGTTTACAAATTTTGTTTTTTATTTATTTATAAATACCTGGTTTAAAGTTGAAATATGTATTTTTTGTGTTACGTTCTTCTGATTGCGTAACGTATTCTATGCCAATAAATTTTTGTACTTTATTGACGGTAGGCCTAGTTTAGACGTTATAAGAGTTGTCATAAAGTTCCTCTTTTTCAGTTTTGAAACTTATTTTTATCAAATGGCCAAAAATAGTGTCCAATTCAGACTTTTCTACCCAAAAGGAAAGATAGAAAATAAAAGGGAGAGAGTTTTATAATTAGCCTATAGGCCTACTGTACTTATCCGAGCGAGTGAAGCGAATGAAAACGTTTGAAAACTTTAATTTTTTAAACAAGCTATGCTTAATGATATTTGCGCATTTTTACGCTTTTTTCCCCACAAGTTTTTTTCTTCTACACGGATTAAACCATTTCTATTGATTTTATTCGATATAAAATGATGGGCTGAGCGAGTGAAGCAAAACGAGTTCTTTCTTTTTAGCGAATTTGACACTTTTTGAAACATTTTATTTTACACATTTTGCGGAGGTAATGACTGGCATCTTCCCATAGAATAGAAAACAGGGTGGGGACAATGCCCCATGTCTTCACCCGTGCAGATAATAGGCCTACCTTCAAAATTGAATTAGCTTATGCTTAGACATGTACAACATGCAGGCCATCATTAAACAACTCGTTGCATTTGCATTGTTATTTTCTTGGCGCCTTTCTAATAACAACTACATCTCTGTCTTAATTTAATATTTGATGTTTGACTTTGATCATGGCAGTTGCCCGAAGGTTGGCCCTGGCACAAGAAGTTCTCTATTCCGATGGTGGCCACAGGTGGGGGTCAAGTTAAGTACGACGAATGTCGGATGTTCATCGATCCGAACAGCGCCAAATTGGGAACCAAGTCGTGCGTCTACGGCTGGGAATTCTTTCCCAGAAACCGCGAATGGACAATCAACGCAGAGGTAAGAGTTATATCGCCTTTGGTTCTATCAGGCTTATCATACATGTACATTGTACGTCTCATCACGTGCACGACAGCACGACAATGTCTTCACCCCCTTTTGGAATGTTTTTTTAAAGCCTAATTAAATTGACAAGGCTTCCAGGGGCGCGATTCTCGACATGGGACAACGATGTTTCACCCATAATACTTCGTAGATATGTCGTCATCGCTGTCAATTGACCAATCAGGATCCACCATGTGCGAAACGTGTGGGTGAAACATCGTTGAGAAACGCGCTTCGCACGCGCTCGCTTTTTGGTGCATCCGCGCGCCATAGTGTAAATACACTGTATGTGACTTACCCGATAGATATACATTGGCTAACTGTGGCTAACTGAGCCACATTGAGTAATGCTTTTTGTCCGAGCGAGCCAATAGAGTAGAACTAAGGACTTTATATTGGTAGTTTTTATTGTTTTTTTGAACGATTTCATCCATTTCCAGTAACCCTTACGGTATTTCATGGGCGCATTGATTGATGATTGGTCGAGCGAGCGAAGCGAGTGAAGACTTTTTAAACAAGTCCTTGTCAATGTTAAAAACGTTAAACAGTCAATATCAAATACCGTAAGTTACTAGAAATAAAAAGACGAGGAGGGGGGGGGGATTGTCCCAATTTTGGATCCGCCATTCTTAAGAATCATCAGATTTTCATTCCTAAGGAGGAACTACGGAGGCCTAGCAGCATTTTAATTTACGAGGATGTTAGTGGGGGGAAATTCCCTAAAAAAAATTGTTTTCATTATAAATCACCTGTCTACTGTTTTTTGAGGGACATGTTTGCGTGTTTTCAGCTAGGCCCAGCTATATCGCGGCGATTGTTTGGATGGACCTTGCATGAATTTGTCACATGTTTGCGTCTCCTCCAGCCCTAACTAGAGAATTGGGACAAGGCAGGATATATCGAGACCCATTAAAACATTTCTGAATTTCGTCATTCCTTACTTGATTGAAATCGTAAACTTTTAGTGTCTGCCAATACTGCTAATGTAGGCCTAGTGGGAACGGCTTTTATCTACTTCCCCGCTGTTTTGGTCGTTCAAAAGTCGTAAAAAAAATTCATTCACCGCTAAAACGGCTCAACGAGCGTTTCCGGTTTAAATAAATTTCATCGTTTGGAGATTTGGTAATTTGCATTTTCTGCTTTGAAAAACAATCTTTATTGGCTTCATTTCGACAGACCGCGCCCTGTAGCGGACATTCATTTATTTGTATTTTTATTTTCTATATTTTAATGTGATTCTAGGCAATATTTCCCATCCTACTCTTGATTCCGTAGGCTGTTTATCGTACAACTTTACAAGGGTAACTGTTTGATTCTCGCAAAGTCGCAATATCCGACTTTTTTTTTTGTTGCAATCTAGGCCTAGCCATTTATTTTTTTTATATAGTTTGCCTACGCAATAAAGCTTGATGGGTTTCACTGAACAATTCCGGTGCTGCTAACCTATACTTAAATTTCTTTTCACGAAAATCTCAGCCCAAAAACGCAACAACAATAACAACAACAAAATCAAATTATATTGTCAAAGGAGTTATGGGGTGTCAGCTAGAAATTTCCAACTTCATGGGATGTGCAAGTGACTTTCATAAAATCATAAGTCGAATAATTATATTGTTGAGGCCTGCAAATTTCTAATAAAAAAATTCTGGGTTCAGAAGTGAGCCTGAAATTAAATAACAAATTCCATGAGCCAGGATTAATGACGCGTTCACAGTAAAAGCTAAAACATGAATTTGTTAAGCTAAGATGCGCGAAAACGTATCTTTGGTTGATATTTTTAAAGGTTATAAGGAAAACTTGAACGCGACTTTACACTGACTTGAGTCCATATATGGATTACATTGGAAAGACGCTTTAAAGTTTTTCCTTATAATCCTTAATGAAACAAGGGATGCAGTGTAGGCCTACATGTAATTAATAACATTTTAATTTTTATCTTCTGCAGTGGGGTCTTGTGTGCGAGCGGGAGTACCTCGTGACGCTCGCGACTACGATGTACTATGGCGGGGCCATGTTTGGCGGGCTCGTTTTCGGCACGCTGGCTGACAAGTTCGGCCGTCGTCCGCTCCTACTGTTCGCTCTCTACGCGCAGGCAGCCGCTTCAGTCGGCGTCTACTTCGTCCGCAGCTTCATCCTGTACGCCATTCTTCGTTTCGTCCACGCGCTTCTGCTGCAAGGACTGCAGGCAACCACGCTGTGTCTCCTCGTCGAGCTGCCGCTCTTTCGACCTCCGAGTCCGACGGAAGGTCCTTCGTCCGTCAGTCGAGGACGCACCATGGCTCTTGTCGGCTGCTCGATGGCCTCGGCTGTAGCTTCCGTTTGCCTCGCCCTCATCACTGTCAGTGTTCAACACTGGCGGTACATCCAACTAGCCATCAGCCTGCCGTGCATCGTCACAATAATTTATATGTGGTGAGTATCGCTTGCGTGTTCTGTGAGCTCTGTATTGTGTATGTCGGTCTAGCGGGATGGGGTGTCATTCAAAAAGTCACATGTCCATTTTCAGTCATAGTTTTCGGCTAGTAATAATTATAGGCCTTCTATTTTGACTAGTTTGGCCTAACATTTGAGTGGAGCAACTATTAGAATGTCGATCGTTGGCCAGCTTTGGTCACCCTTGCCAAAAATTAGCTACCGTACAACGTACAAGCCTCTGTGGAACCGAACTCTTAAGCCATTCCTTCTCAGTGGCTGTGGGTTCGAATCTCGCGGATGCCACATGGGAGGGCCTATGTTGGCCTTGTTTACCCTGCACGCACACACAAATTGCCACGCAAAAGCAAAAAAATACAAACTTTGACCCAATAGGGTTTGTGCTATTATGGTTGTGCCTATTATTCCAATGAGATCAGGCACATTTCAACATACTTGTCACATTGGACGATGAGGGCTATGACGGCTGCATGGCCAAATTTATGTTATGGCCATTTTTCTGACAAAGTTGTCAATGGCATCGACATCACTCAACAGTCTGTTATTGTGAGTTTTGTGACCTGAAAAAGTCATTGCTGGATGATTCGCGCACCTGCGTTCTCAATCATATGCCAGGTTATTCACCAAGCAACTTTAATGCAACATTGTCACTTTGTCACCTTAATTCACGTCAACTTGCAATGTGACACGTGCTTTGAAAGGATGCACATTTGTGCCAGATCGTATTGGCACTAATAATGATATTTTTATGGGGTTGATTTTAGACTTTTCATATGGTGAGTAATGGCGGCACTGGCATTATTACCGTACATTGTTATTGGCCTTGTTTGACTATTGAGTACTAATCGTCAGGGATTAGTTTACAAACGGAAATGCTACAATATAGGCCTAACCTATACTCTGAAGTATGCAACCTTTAGCTTGGTTACAGTACCGTACTGTAACGAGTTAAGAGTTTGTCACGTTATTGTTTATGTGTAACTTATACAATTGCAACAAAATGCCTTGTCACAAATAGTTTTCAAACTTGTCCAGAAGAATGAATAACTTGAAGACAGGACCTAAGCCTGCATGTACCAAGTACGGCCTACACTTGTACAGCGCTCAACAGAAAGAATTCATTCCATTGTCTTATGACCTTGGCCCAATGGCCCTAAATAAATAGTAGCTGTGTTCACATCACCTTCTGGTTGTTACCTTTTTTAAGTTCAGTATGACGCATTCAAAAATTTAAATTCCCATTTAAAGCTCAGATATCCTAAAGAATGCTTTTAGTGACTTAATATTCATTTTGCGCCATTTTGCAGAAATAGTCCTAGGCATACAATCGTTATATAAAATAATTTCATATATAAACCTAGGCCTATCACGTTTTTAATACTTTCCTTAGATTGTAGGCCTAAAGAGGCCTACTATTCGTTTAATAAGACATAACTAATGCGTTCGCCGTTCATATAGATTAATTGTTAGGGGAAAAAATCAATAATTAATTAATAGAATTGTGTTCATTATCATATAGATTAATTGTTAGTGCAAAAAATCAATAATTAATTAATAGAATTGTGTTTTTTTGTTATAGGTTGATCCCAGAATCTGTGCGTTGGTTGGTGACATTGGTAAAGTCTGATTCGGCAGTATCTACGGCGCATAAGTTTTCGGCGTTCAACAGACGCTCGCTGGACGACAATGGTTTCATCAAGGACGTTGAGTCGGCTGCCAAGCACCTCGCCGTCGCTTCCACGATGCCCATGTCGAACGTTGGCGGCGGCGGCAGCAGCGACGTCGAGAGCTACGGCCTTCGCGAGTTGCTGTTTAGCGGGCCGATCCTCAGGGTGTGCACGCTCGTGCTCTGCTTCGGATGGTTCTCCGCATCGGCGCTCCACCAGGCGCTGTCTCAGAATCTGCTCGACGTGGCTGCCGACATTCGTCTGAGCGTTCTAGTCGTGGGATTCGTCGACCTCGTCTCGTTTGTGCTCATGTACTTTCTGCTCACCAGGTTCGGACGCAAGAAACCCTTGTGCGCGCTTCTCGTGCTCAGCGGCGCCATCTGCATCTCGACGGTGATGGCGCAGAACTTGGAGCGCGGCGCAGGCAGCCTACTGGAGGTGCGCATCGTGACGACCATATTGACGCTCGTCGAGCGCTCCTGTATCGCCGCCTGCCTTTCAGGACTCACCATCTGTGCCGCCGAGATATTCCCCACTGTCGTGAGGTATGCGCACGCGACCCATTGGTTGGTAATTTAAATAGTCAAAAACCGCGGACAAAGCATGTTTGATGTAAAATTGTAGATTGTAGAAATATAACTACTGCCCTTCTTAAGGATTGTTGGGCCCGCGTTTTAGTTTGATCTCGTTAAAATAGGGAAACTTACATTAATTTACTTTTACTTTTAATTACCCGCGTGCATTGGTCCAATTTATGGTTTGTCTTTTTCCAGGGCTTTCGGGATTGGCGTTTGCCTCTTCTGTGGCCAAGCCGGTTGGATTGCTGCACCCTACATTCTCAAATTGGTAATTACAAATAGTTAAGGAAAATAGTTGTAAAGAAGGACTTCAAAGCAAGGCTTGTGCAATGTAATTTAACCTGAACGAAATTTAAGTAATGTAATGAAATGTTTCTTGGTGTAATGAAATAATTTAACCTAACGTAACGCAATTTTCAAATTTTTCCTAACTAAATATCCTAATGTAATTTAACGTAACGCAATTTTCTGATTTGTTTTAACAAAATAACTTGAACTACCGTACCGGTACCAAAGTTTTTAAAATTTTCGGAGCGTAATAATCATGAAGCACATATTGTTTACCAGAGGTGAGGGGGTACTCGAGTTTATTTCAAATAAATGCTAAAAATAAGCGTTTTTATTTCAACAAAAAATTACTAAAAATATTTTCTTTAATAATAGTGATGTGAAAAACCTAAACAAAAGTCAAACTTCTTTTCTATTCCCATGTTCTACATGTAGACAAATTTAAAGTGTGATATTCAGACATTTTCAGACATGACTTAATCCATTGCACTAACCTTTTTGTCTTTCTTACTCGTAGGGTGCGGTGACCATGAAAGCCATTCCGTGGGTGTTTATTGGTTCACTGGTGCTCGTGTCCGGTATCCTGGTCCAGTTACTGCCCGAGATGTACCTAAAAAATCTACCAGACACCCTGGACGAGGTAGAAATGCTGCAGAGTCGCAAGAAGCAATCGAAAAAGGACGGAGCTAACGAGATTGGATCGCCGTCGTCGTCCATTCCGCCAGCAGACAGCGGCCAGTCGGAAGCGTCATCATCGCCTCCGCAGACAGCAACAACAACACCTGCCGAGGACTATCGTGCTCATATAGCGTCAGTCGTTGAAGGCCAGAACGCGAAGGACAGCGCCGAAAAGCGTTGGTATCAGAAAAACTACTCGCGAAAATCGGCCAAAGTGGTGCGGTTCTATGGACTTGATCCAGGTGGATTGCAGCAAGTGGAAGATCCGTGCCAGGAGGTGTCGAGAAACGGAAAGAAGGAAGGAATCCGGATGGTGCGCTTCTCGTTCGAGAACGAAGAGTTCCGGGTCGATCCGCGTTCTCCAATGAAGGTCAGACGTTTTTCAGTGATCACCGAGGAACCCGAACTGGAAGTGATCGACGAGGAGACATCTTACGATGTGGCCGAAACGATGATCGACATCGACGTGAAGAAGTCAGTGTTGACGTCGGACACGATGGAATCGAGCGGTTCGACGACCAGGTTCATCGTCAGACAGATTGACAACGGAGTTCCGTCCGAAAATGACCTCGTTTTATCTTGCGAGAAGCAATCCAGGTTCAGAGATGGTCAGCACCAAGCGGACCTGAATTCCGATCTGAAGGACGAAACAAAGAAACTTGAAACGCAAGCTCCTGAAAAGGTATCCAGGTTCTGCGTGCAGCGCGTCGTCGAAGATAATAATGTAGTGCCTGCTACGGACGCATCATTGGCCAAAAAATCTTCGCGGTTTTTGGTTCAGAAGGTTTCGGACGAATTGATTAAAAACAACAATAATGATGTTGAGAAGGAGAGTGACAACAATAATGAGAAGTGCGTTGTGGACATGAATCGCTGCGATAATCTTGGTGGCGACGACGGACTGGAATCGATTGTCACTGCAGGTAGTCAACAGGATGCTGTCCTGATTAAGACCAATGATGCTGCGCTTTCTCTTAACTCTTGAGATTTCCTTATTTTTCCCTCCTAGACTCCAACCTCCTCCAGGACACTTATAACCGCCTGAGAATAATTATCACTTAATCACTTTGTACGTTTACCTTTCAGCTTACATCGTATATGAGGTCACGTGATTGCGGCATGTCATAATCTGAAGACAACGAATCTATAATCCGATTCAATAAGTCCTGAGAATTTTTTTTAAGTTGATGGAACGTTCAATTTCTGAAATATACTCAGTAGGGCCTACATTACTACATTTAAATTTTAAAATGTATTGTATTAGGTCTACTCATTTTTGACATTGTCCCTTCACGTTCCTTCAACTTAAAAAAAAAATTGCAGAACTTATTGAACTCATCTGCTCATAAGATTGAGCAATAATCTGAAGATGACACAAGGACCCTATTAAAATCGACGGCAAACTCAAATTGATTTTTAAAATGGAAAAAGCTGGTTATCTATTGTGCTCCAGAAAGTTGCAAAAAAAGTTTCAAAATTATAGTCCGATTTCATTGGAATAAATTTTGATAATTCTAAAAAAACAAATCAAATAATAGAACGGAAATAAAAAAAACGTCAAATTAAACTAGAGTCCCCTTTACAAATCTAATTGAGTTTGCCGTCGATTTTTATAAGGGGTCCATGTGACACTTAACAGCAATGTCACAAGTCTCTTGACTCAACATAGCGTTAAGTACATCAGAACGTTTCTTTACAAGCAGTTCTAATTAATCAAACCCTGCCAACGGAAGAACTTCAACTTGGTTCAAGGATCGTTTGATTGCTGATATGATTACTTTGAATTGCATAATATTGTTTTCCAGATTAGAAAATCCATAAGGCAAACCCATATAAATAGCGTAATTACCAGGAACTGGTAAAATAACTACTATATTTACATAATATAAGCTCTGAACTAATGAAATGTTCACAAACTAATCCATGTAGAAGTAGAACTGTTATTGTATCATACCGTAATATAATGTCCTAAAATGATATGTAAATGACGATAAGCCTTTTGAGTCTTGATATGTGAAAAAGAACACAAGTTTCTTACATGGTGGTACAAAAAATATCTCGCAAAGTCCAAGTGCATGAAACAATCATATGGTTGGTTGCTGCGGGCTATGTAGAATATAGCCTGACACAAATTGGCTTTCATATTTGTCAAAGATTTTGGCAGTTTTCATTTTAGTCGGCCGAAATTGGCCTCATTTACATACATACCATATATGTATTTTAGGAGGCCAAACATTTGTATGCGGTAATTGCAGACTTTTCAAGGTTTGACAATGCATCTGTTTTGCCATAGTGCGAGTTAATTAGAAAAATAACAGTAGATCTGGGGCTGGTTCCTCGAGTCACGAAGTCGTCAAAGGTGTTAACAAAATAAGTACAATAAAATAAGGAATAAGCCTAGTCGAAACACTCTTTATCTGGTTTGTTGGCAACGAAACAATGAAAACAACGAAATAGAGAAAACGCTCTAAATGATTCCTTACTCACGAACGTTCGTCGCGAATTTTTACCTGGACTCTAGTTATACCCAGAGACTATAGAATATTCTAAATGGAATATTTTATAGTCTCTGGTTATACCAATCAAATTGTAGAAAAACACTTGTGACGTCACGTCATAATTCGCCAACGAATTCGTTCGATTGTTCGTCGAAGTACTCGTTGCTTGTGAACCCACGCCTTACTGCGACCTGTTAATGGTGCCATGCATTTTAATCTATTTAAAAGTAATAGATTTCTGAGATAATTACCAGGGCACCATGTACAATGTTTGGATTATTCCTCCGGCACAGAGCTCTTTTTTTGAGTGCAGAGTACCGGTATTCGTTCTAATTCTATAATTCTAAAAAGTTTACATTTGCATAAATCATATCCAATTGTAATATATTTTATGTTATATAGTTATAATACAAAATAAATATAGTTACATTACAAAGAATTTCCGTTTTATACTGCCTGATGTGGCATTTCTTTTGATATTTCTCTAATCATGTGTGACTTTTTGTACAATTAATCAACTATTATTTATTAATCAATTTTATGCAACATCTTATAGGCTGCTAAGGGCTTTGAATGATAGGATTTAGGGATCAACAGATCACCAATTAAAGACCTCTAAGGTGCATAACAGAACCAAAGAGCAACACAAACACCCAAGGGATACTTGGATGGAATCGAACACCAACCTCTCAGGAGGTCTGTAG
>JAQIYI010001650.1:0-11317 GCA_034700265.1 Polyzonium germanicum
TCATCTGTATAATGATTCATTTATTTTTATATTTAATTTGTTTTATGATTATTTATTTTCGTGATTTGTTTTATAATTTATTCTAGTATTTTACTTTTATAATAATATTTATTACACCTTAAAAGGGATTTCATTGTCCGACCGAGCGAAGGACTACTAGCGAACTCGGACCATTACTTGTAGTTGCATCAGAAGCTACTAGCCTAGTTGTACACACCTGACGTCGACAAATTTCCATCGACGACAGGAGTCGCCGCTCGAGCCTCAGCGAGTTGCGTTTCCAGACGCGCTTTTTCTTCGTGTAAGCGCTTAGCTTCGACGAGTGCGTCAGCGCTCTTGACACTCATCTGCTCTTGCAGACTGGACACCTGTGGACGAGGAAACATTCAAATGTGCGAAAATGATACCAACTAGTCTTAACTAGCGGTTATGTCTGACCTCTTGCTCTCTCTGCTCAAGCAAGGTTTGCGTGGCTTGCAGCATTTTCTGCAGCGTTTCTTTCTCATCCTCGTGACTGTTTTGCCACTGCGATACACTTCAGTCAAGAAATTCAATTAATCGATTAATAACTAAATAAATTTGATTACTTGATTGATTATCAATTAATTAAACTGCAAAATGCAACATACCTAGTTCGAGAGTCCTCAAGCTGCTTTTCGAGTGTAGAGATTTTGTCTTCCAACTGCGATAATTAAGTCCATATTGTGTTCAAGAATCACTAATGCATGTCTTAACCAAGACTGGGCTTCATATCAGTGTCAAAATGTAGGGTCTTCTACGATACCTTGCAAGGTTAAATGTGAAAACCATGCAAGACACCGCCAGAAGACGTTAAATTTGGCCGCCTGACCTTTTGTTTGTCGACCACGACGTCTGCCTCAGCCCGGGCGAGCTTCTCTTGCAAACGTAACTTGTCCTCGTCGGCAAGGCGTAAGCGCTCTTCAGTCTCGTCCAAGTTGCTCTGTTGTTGTTCTCTGAACAAATGGGACATCAATCAAAACTATTTAATCGTGACTTGAAGCACGCTATAAAATTGACAATTGAACACTTCACAGGTGGCTGCGCATATTGAGCACGACGTCCTGGTCGATCGTGGTCTCGGCCAGTTGAAGTTGCAGTTCGTCGCGGTGTCGATTGAACTCAGCTCTCAGTCTGTCCACCTCTGCGTTGAGCACGCCCAGTTTAGCGTCTCGTTCGCCGACCGCGTTCACGTGCTGTCCGCGCTCTGACTCCAGCCGCGTCACTTGACCCTCCAGCTCGGACTTGTCTCGCTCGAGCGTAGATCGAACTCCTGCCAACTGTCCAATTAGTTTAGAAACAAATTTATTTTTAAAAACTAAATCCAATTTATTAAACGATTAAATTAGTTTTAACATTTGTGTAAGCTAAATTTGTAATTTAAAAATAATAATATAATTAGTTAATAATTTGTTTGATTTTAGCCAAACGCACCTCGCATTTCTCCTTGATGGCGGCCTCCTTGTCAGCCAGCGCTTCCATGACCTTGCGCTCCATGGTGGACTTCAACTCTTCGACGACTCTGCGTCCATCTTCGCCAGTCTTCAAGGCGTCTTCCAGCTTGGCCGCAAGAGCTTCCACCTGATAGCTTCGTTCCTCATACTTGCGCCTCCACTCGGCCAACTGAGCTTCGTGGTCCTTCAAAGTCTCGGCGCGTTCGGCTTCCAGTCGAACGCTGACGGTCCGTAACCTGTCCGTCTCGTCACGCTGCCCAAGAAGACAGCAAGTCAACTTGAGTGTCACTTTTGTGCTCCCGTGATTAAAACTGTGATCACTCACGGCTGTGCGGACTGATTCTTCGAGGCGACCAATCTCCTCCCAGTGTTTGGTGCCCAGAGTCTCGACTTCCCGCTGATGCTGGCCTTGAAGCTGCTCAACAACTTGCTCGTGTCTCTCGGACTGCTGCCTGGAGGCCTGATCGCGCAGACGCAGCGACTCGACCTCTCTGTGGACAAGAGGAAATGGACTGGTGAGTTTTCTTTAGATTCTCAATTACCTCTTAACTAGTAGTCCTTGCTCGCTCGAACAATTACTTAAATTCGTTTAATTCAATTACAAACCTCTCTTTGACGCGAAGTTCCTCGGTGATTTTGATCAGCTGCGTCGAATTGTCGCCCGAACATTTCATCTGCTTGATGATCTCGGCTTCCTGAAAGACAATATTTCCCAGACAAATGCGCAGATTAGTTGGACTTGACCATCTTCTCTTGGTGACATCTTCTCAAGTAGGCCTGCTCGTTTATTACGTAAGAAATTAAGACTTAACCACTTTGTCCTTCTGTTGGACGACACTGTCGTAGTTTTCCTGAGCTGCTTCCAAACTTCTGCGCAAATCTAGAAATGAGACTAGAACTTTCATTTAAATTGATTTTTTTAAATCTTTAAATCAAAACTTTAAAGGAGTCATTATTTATTAAACAATGGTTTAATTTTCAAGTTTTAAATAAATTTCTAAAGCTTTTTAAAGAACAGATTAAATAACTTTCCAATTGGAAAGTGCATAATTTTTACCAGAGTTTTCCAGCTGGAATTCCTCAGATCGTTTCGTATTCCGTGTCAGGTCGCTCTCGAGTTTTTGTACTTTATTATTCAAGTCTAGAACAAACAAACAAACTTTAAAAAATGACTTTTCCCCAGCGTAGAATTAGAATTAGCGCTATAAGCGCGTAACTTGTCTCTTACCCATAGAGGCAGTTTCATGGGCAGTGAGTTTGCTTTCGCTTTCCTGCAGCCTTTCACGCTGCACGTACCATTTGAATGGAAATTACATCCAATTAGATCTGAAACTCCTTGAGGCCTGGTCAAATGTTAAGAGACTTAAAACAAAAGAAAATTCTGCGTACCAGAAGCTTGAGGTTCTTGGAAGAGTCTGCGTCAGACGCATTCAGATTTTGAAGGAGGCCTTCCAACTCGACTATTTTAGCGTCGCGCGCATTGACTAGTTCTTCGGCGACCTGACTAGCTTGACATCCCTCGGACACCTGATGGATCCAAAGAGAAAATGTAATCCAATTAATTGTTTATTTCAATTAATTCTAGGTAATACATTTTAAAGTTCAATTAATTATTTAAATCTCGAGACACCCGATGGACTCAAGGGAAAATTAATTATTTAACCCCCAAAAAATAAATACATGTAACTTAATTTAAATAAATAATTAATTATTGAAATAAGTTATTTTGTTTTGTTTCCTATTTTCCCAAAAGTATCAGTTGCCGTGGCAACCACTAAGGACTCACTTTGGCCGCCTCCAGGGACTTGACGAGGTCTTCGGCTTGTGTAAGTTTCGCTTTGAGCTCTTCGACTTCGTCGAAGTGCTTGGCCAACATTTCCTCTTCGCTCTGGAAATTCTATTTAATTTATAAAAAAAAGAGATTAGTAAGAACTCTTGGCTTTGATCAAACGCTTTTACAAAATTCAGAATTAATTTAGAAGTTATCTGACCAGATTGCTCTCGTGTTCCAGGACTTCTACTCTGGCACGCTCGGCGTTCAGGAGCTCTTCCAGTTCGAGAATTCGCGCAGCGTCCAATTCCTTCACGCCCTTGGCAAAGAATTAAGTACCGTGGAAATCATAACATTTAATTTTAATTTGGCAAAAACAATGCATTAATTGCTGTACAAATAATGGGATCAAGATTACTGGGATATGCAGGACGTGCAGCAGAGCATTTGTGTTCTAGTAAAGGTAAATTCAAGGAACAGGAATGGACACAATATAAATAGGGCAGGAATCCCTTGGGTTAGAAAGTGTAGGGCAATAAAAGTACCACTTTGTACTCACTTCGAGGTTAGTAGCAGTGTTCTGTAGAAAAGACAGAGGAGGAAAAAAGCAATTTGCAAAAGGAGACTGAATTTCGTTCAACGTGTTTGTCGCTAGAACTCTAAAGTCTAAAGTGCTGTGTTCTTCAGTCACACTCAAGTCGAGTAATAGTGAATGTCCAAACCTCGAGGTCGCTCTTGCTGATGCTCTCCTCTTCGAAGCGGAACTGCAAGTCCTCCACTTTCCTGTGGGCGACAAATGTGCAATTAATCCATGTTTTTATTGTTGTAATTATTATTCAAATGTCTTAAAGTAAAACAATTTAGTTTTCTGAAGTTAATTGAACTGTTATATAATTTAATTTAGTTTTTTAAAATTGATTTTTTTTTGCTTTAAATTAATTGTCCGAGCGAAGGACGATTAGTTGCATTACCTGCTACTAGCCCAGTTTTATTTATACTTTTGTTTTTTTTTCTAGGAAGACGACGAGACTGTACTTTTTCTCTTCGTCGAGTCGGCTCTGGAGCTGATTCGTCCGCTTGTCAGCTTCAGCGATCGCTTCGCGCATCTTGGCCACGTTGGCTTCGTTCTCCTCAATCCGTTTCTGGAACGACGTCTTGGCCGACGCGAGCTCTCGTTCCGCCTTCAGTTGCAAGGTATTTAATTAGAAATAAAGCTGAACCCTTCTAATAATCCACTAATCTCATAATTCCATGTCCTCTGCCAAGGACCCCAGCCGTCCGCGGACGCACCTCGTCGACCTGGGCTGCAGCCCGGACGACTTCGGCTCGCTCCATGTCTCGCTCTTTCATCAGCTGCTCGATGTGCTGTTCCTTCTCTTTGAGCGCCTCCTGTAGGCACACACACACAGGATTGAAATTTTCATCAGCTTTGATGAATCGACAATTATCGCCATTTATATTGAGGTAAGCCTGATTTAATAGTTGTTCTCATACACACTCGCTCGGACTTTTAGTAGTATTTACATACTACTAGCCTAGTTACACTCAAGTCTTTCTCTATAGAATCGGGCAAAAAACCATTTCCGTACTCATTAATAATTGTGTGCATCACAAACAGACGCGAGTTTTGAACCAAAGCAAACCAAGAGAAATAAGTTTTATTTATCTTTCAAATATATCGATCGATCGCAGAAAGATTGATTGAGGTTACTGATTTTAATCAAGAGACACTTTACCACCAAGAAAAACAAAAACAAAACAAATATACATTGAGACAGCCCACCGACTAACTTGAGTGATTGCTCAAGTAACCCACGCTCTTGAGTGAGGTTTGAGTGACAAGCGCTCTGCTTTTTAGAGTATTAAAATTCTAAAACGATTTTCTTCCATATAAGGGTAATTTATTATTAATATATTATATTATCTTGAGTATTGGAATGTAATTTAAACATGTTTTAAATTACTTGCATTTAACTAAATTAAGCTTTGACTACTTTTTTAAATTTTAACTATTCAAATTCACTTTTTGTTGTTGAACATTTAATGATTACTTTCATTTTAACTATTTAAACTGTATTTAATTTAACCAATTTAAAATACCGTCTATTTAATGAAAAAACTAATAATTAAAATGGAATTTAATTACATTTAACTAATTAGTTAAATGTAATTAAATTCGATTTAACTGCATTTAACGAATTACCAATTTAAAATCTTAATTCAACTTAATATAGTAACTACAAATTTAACATTTTAATTAAGTCTAATTAAAACCTTGCTTAATAATTAAGTTCACTTGACATGTTAGTACCCGTTTAACCGTTACCCAACTATAACTACCTAGCTAACCTTACATATAGGGTTATATTGCTCCCGTGATATTATGGCTGGCCTAAGTGAGCTAACAAGCTGCGATTTATTGCGTTGCTACAAAGGGGGCTTTTTAATTGACGCTGAGATTTCCTTCCATCCTTGACGCCGCAGCTGCCCTCGACAAGCTTCATGCATAGAGTCCCTTCCGCTAGAGTTCATGAAATGCAAAATCGAAAGAAAATTACTTGCTTTGCATGAATATGTATTTGCCAAATTGTATTTGCAAAAAAAGCATAGGAAAATATGTTAAGCCACAACCTGGGCAGCAAATGAAAAATTGAAATTCATAATGGCGATTAAGCGACAAACACAGCTAGCGTGGACACATAGCGTACGCAGGCCTACAATTGAATTGCTAAAGAATGGTTAAATATGTTTTTGTAGGTTTCTTTGTAAACATTGAATTGTGACTGGGAGCGGCGGAGGGAGTGTGAAAAATAAGCGTCCAATTAGATAGTTTGGCTGAGTTGTGATTCATGCAAGTCGCTTTTGTTGCAAATTTCTCAAACAATTCAGAGTCCATCAGAATGCCAATCTGGACAAACAAGTGACACGTCGCTTGCTTTCATGCTGCATGCGTCGATTGTGAGGACAGCAACAAAGTGACAAAGTAGTGAAAGCAAAGAATGCGGTCTGGAGGTGAGTTTTTCATTAGCCCTAACATTGTCCCCCCCCATTCCTTGCTGCATTAATTCGTAGCTGTTCATCTGAAATTGGCGACGTTCAAGTGGAGCCATCGTGCGATGCTTTTGACGCGCAGGATGTGTACGAAGTACTTTGGAGTCCGGTAGTAGACCAAGACGTGGCTTGCGAGTCGCCGCCCACGGTTTGTGCTGCCGGCCCTGATCAGCGCTGTGCTATCAGGCGATCGCTAATTAATTGTCCCCCAAAATAGTTTCAAAATTGTTTGCTTTCAGAAAATCTTTTAGAAAGAATTAAGGCGCAGCATTCGCAAGGAGGAGTTTTAACGTGCGATTTGGTGCGATTAGCGATTTTTCCAATTGCTAATCGTGCTAAATCGCTGCCTCGCGAATGCCAAGTGTTTAGACCTTCAAATGGGAGTTAAAAGTAACACCACAAAAGAATAGCTGGTTAATCGCCACCAATAACCAAGAGAGTGAGCGAGAGAAAGACGTCGCAAGCTTTGCACTTGGAACGACTTGAGTGTAACTTAAAACGCACGTCTTACGAACGTTAGTCTGGCGACAGCTAGCATCAGCCAATAGAATTGAAGCTAGAAATTAAGCTCGCGATTTATTGTTGCTATTACCTGCATGGCCGTGTGCGTCGCAGTCACGCTGACGGCGCTGCTACGCGACGGCTTCTATGCATCAAAAAAGGAACATAAGTTCAGTTCAAGATGGGTATGTGTCACAGTGCCCCGTTTTGCACGAGCAAACCGAGACACTGGTGCTCTTAGTCTATGCGTTGTGCGTAGAATTCTCAAACTCACTGTGGCGCTGCTCGTCAAAGAGTTGACGCCCAGACGAGGTCCTCGAGTTGCGGCCACTTTGGACGCCGAGCCGATCGTGCTGATCGACTCGTGGCTTCCGATTCTCTTGGGCGACGACAGCATGGTGGTTGATCGTCTGGGCGCAGTGGAAGCGCTAGTTGCGGCCAGATTGCGTCTAGCGGACGAAAAGCCCGGCTTGGTCACTTTGTGCACCGGAGCGAACAGGCCGTACTTCATTGGACAGTTGAAGTATCTGAAATTGCGACGGATGTCCAATGAGCACATATCTTACATGTAATCAATTTTCAACTCAGCCAGGGTTGCCAACATAAACAGCACAGACGTACAAAATTAATTTATTTGATGGTCAAATCCGTTATTTTTAGTTTTTTAGGTCGTGAAAATATCTATACGTTTGTTTACTGTTTTATGGATTCTTTAGAGTTTACATTTTTACCCAAGGCTTAACATAGCCTACCTGGTACCCTCAACCGCTCCGTCGTTCTTGCCGGTCGCGTTGTCCAATTCGATTCCTGCCCATTCGCCCGGCGCGAAGTTCGTGGTGCCCATGTAGCGCAGGGTGCCGTTCTTGAGGCCCACGGCCGTGGTCACTTGAACTCGATCGCCGACGCGGAAACTGGTGTAGTCGTTGCTGCCGGGCGTCGAGCTGCGCGTTTGCGATCTCGCGGGTGACGCCGACCTTACGCTTCCGTTTGCTGCGTGCAAAGATTTTAGAACAAAAACAATGCTCCAATTGGTGTTAAGGGAAAATAAATTCATTTGCTTGCCTTTAGTTTAATTAAATTCAATCTTTCATTATTTGAGTAATAAGATTTAAAATATTTAATCAATATTTTGAAAATGATTTTATTTTTTTCATCTATAGACACACAAGTGTTTGACGATCCTGATGCAAAGCTCAATATACCTCTGGTTTCGACGTCCAAGGTCGCCTGATGCTGTCGCTCGGCCAGCACCAGACTCGCGACCGGTTCGCGCGTCAGTTTGGTGAGCCTCGAGAAGACGCCTCGTTTCGGCTCGCACTGGAAATACTGGACGCCGGCAAGGCTGCCGTTGTTCTTCCCGATGGGCTCATCGAGCACAACGCCAGCCCACTCGCCCGGCGCGAACTGAGTCTCGCCGATGTACTGGATCACGCCAGCCTTGGTGCCGCCGACCCACACTCGGTCGCCGATGATGAAACCGTCCGTGTCTTCCGTCAGAATCGCACCCGTCGAATCTGCAGATGGTAAATATTAAATACACACGCATCAAGCTCAGATCCAAATGTGGTCACATTTCTAGCCTAAGGTGAAATCCCACGCATAAATAGTCCTCAACTGTATGGGTGGAGACCCGTCAAAATGCATTTCATTATTGTTTTTAAAAGCTTTCAAGGAGCAAGACTAGTTTTTAAGGCTTATATTCAGTAGATGTTTTCCTGTTTAAACTTTCAAACTGAGGATCATGAGGGGTGCAGCCAGTTTAGATTTTTGTAAATTATCTTTTTTTATAAATCAACTTTAAAAAAGCCTTTAGCTTGACGTTCATCTGTTGATATGCAATCGATGTACAATGCATGTCCATCTAAGGACATGCATTTTAATCATGCACATAGACAGATATCCAGAGTCATGTGCATTTTGACTTTGATAAGTGCCCTCGCGAGCGAGATATTCCAAAACAGGCATTCAATTAATGTATAAAATGGAAATAAACTTAAAATTAATTTATGCCTTAGACATGAATGCAAAAGTACGTTACATTTTTTTTCATATGTTAGCTTTTATGGTGAACTCGTAATATTAAACCAGCTATGGCGCATCTTAGTTCAACAAATTCTTCTTTTAGATTTTATTCTGAACAAGTCGTTAAAGCTAAGATATAAGAATGAAATATGTATTTGAATGCAAGCTAAGATATGCACATTGCACAAGCGATGATAAAAAAAAAGCTTCTAGTTTTATCTTATTCTCTGAACGCGTCTTTATAATGCGTAGAAATTAGAATTACTCACTGGTTAAGCTGGTGGCTGAAGCTGTCAGTAGTTTACTAGCGGTGCTGCTGGACGTGGCTAAAGCTGAAGGTCTAACTGACGCCGAGCCGGACGGAGCTCTGAGTCCGGACGGCCTCGGCAGGCCCGCACCCGACGACATGACGGCCGAAATTTAAATTTCCAGTCAGGCGTATTGAATATTGGCTTTTGAAAGTAGTCCTCCTTAGTTTCAGGCGCTCACGTCCGCATTTCCTCCTCCAGAGACGAAACGAACTCAAAGTTAAATAAGCTTGGCGAAAATTTAGGCGTCGTCGGCTCTAGTTTCGACGTCTCGTTGTCGTGTGTCGAATCTGCGGAAGGGAGAAACGAGAGAAAGAATAAATTTTAGAAAAGTAAAAAACCAACAAACATGTTTATTGTTTATAGCGCCCTAGATGTAATCATTACGCATCGCGTGCAAAGCGCACCCACGCACATCAACGCGGTCAAGTGTGTGGGCAGATGAGGCAGGCAGAAATATATATATATATTTTTTAAACTAAATTTTGGAGAACGCCAAAAAATATATATTTCTTTTCAATTTGTCATTTTACAAACTATGGACATAATTTGTTAACAATTATGTAACATCCATCCATAAATTATGGTCCAATTTATTAAATTGGACCTTCAATCAAAATACATATTACCGGTACAAATATAATAATTTATAGGCATATATTTTTTAGAAATTATGTCCATAGGTATAGGATGGGGTAGCTCCAATCCTGTAAAGATCCTCATTGCAAGACAAAGTGAGTCAATTTTAAATGCATGCGCATGGCCTGATTTAGAAGTTTACATTTAGCTGACTCAAATTGTCAGTTATAATCTCCGAGCCAAGTTTGTTTATAGCCTAGGCCCTAGACTGATCCTGTAGAAGAAGCTGCACTGCGTGTGCAGCTGACAGTCCAAAAGGACCAAAAGCACTTTTAAGAAATACTTGAACGTGACTTGAGGCGAGGGCCCTGGTTATAGTCTCCTTTTTCTTATTCAGCCAATCTTTAGTTATGACGTAAGTTGACTTACTGGAGGAACTCAGCTGCGCGCTTCTACCCTTCTAAAAGCGCGATCTTCCAACTGCGCACAATAAACTCCCACGAAATAATTGTTTGCGTGCAACTAAAGCTGATGAAGTAATATTGGCGTTATTATATCGAGTGTGCCATATCCATATATGGATGTCGTGTCCATGCGCACGACAAAAGCGACTTGGGCCTAATTTAAATTTCAGCCGAATTAGGAGCTTACACAATGTACATTCTAGCTTCTTATATAGGTGCTTATATAGGAGGCTTATTATGAATGGAGAAGTGCGTGGGCGCGTCTGCACCCGATTATTGTTTTCGGCACAAGGTCGACATCTACATGACTAGCTACAGCCAGAGAAACTTCATTAGACAATTTAACTAAAAGGTCTATATTAAATTAATATATATAATAATTAATTAAGCCTATAATGATTACTAAATCTAATGAAACTTCTATAGAGCTAAAGCTATAGTCAAGCTGTGATTAATCTACATCAATGACATGAAGCAAAAGTGAAAACTGGAACCCGGAGCAAAAACTCTTTCATTTTTATTATATCTTGAATTTTATTCTGTGAATATTTTCAAAGATTAGCAATGACCGCTGAAAACTTTTTAAATAATTTTATTTTAAATTTAATCAATTTTTGATCAACATTTAATTTCAATTGCTTTTATGGTTTATTTTTGAGAACTCTTTTGCGTTCTATGATATGGACGAATAAAAGCTGCAAAGCCAATTAAGCTATGCGCATATCTTTGCTCAACAAATGCATGTTTCGGCTTTTACTGCCTGCATACGAACGCACCATAAATAAGCTAAGATATTCGCTTCAGGGCGCATCTTTGCTCAACAAAAATGCATGCCAATTTCAGCTTTTCGTCGTCGGCGCCAAGAAAAAATAGTTTATAGACTATATTACAGTGAACATGTAGTAAGTATAGACTAGTCTAAACTATAAGCTTATAGGTAGGCCTGTAGTCCTGGATAAGACGCTCCATTATTTGAATTTTCTGGCCTAAATGACTAAATGAGGTTTAATGGAAGCTGTTTTTTATTAGGCCTCTAATAACCACAGGCTTTGAGAGACTGCGTGTAGTTATGACCACGGTCTTACATACAGGTCTGGAAACTCAGTAGTGAGGGGTGTGTACCGCTTAGCTAAGACCGGTTTCATACTC
>JAQIYI010001651.1:0-11315 GCA_034700265.1 Polyzonium germanicum
TTTCAACTCTCCTAGACCGGCTAATTACTGATACTCATCTACTTCTTACGTGTACTGGTATCTTCCCTTTCCCAGACTTCTGGTGAAACTTTGACTTGCAGAAAGTAAAAGACTGGATTTACTAATTAAGAAGGATTTACTACAGATAGAAATGTAGCAAATAATAACTTGAAATTATACATAGAGGATTTTATGATATTATCATTTACAGCTATAAACTATATTCACTCGGCTTAAGCCAATAAGGCCTAAACCTACTTGCGGCCTAGAACCCGCAAACCTGCAGAGCTCGCTTGCAGCTGCTCGCGACCTTTTCAGCTCAGTGTCTTATTTGAGACTGCCTACTTCGCAGGTCGATTCCTACCAGGTGAGCACTGTAACACCAGGGAGCCCTCAGCCACATAGCCAGGTGATCAAGCTGGCCGAGTTAACTGAGGTCACCACCTGGCACCCTCTAAGTTGTTCACCTAAGCTAGAGAAAGTGGCCCGGCACAATCTATGGAACTCGATATCACGAAACCCTACACTCCCCCTTAGGGTGATCCTTATATTGCAAAAAAATGTTAGTTTTTTTCAACTGGGGCACCCCCTAATATTGTTCCTTTATATATAAAAAATTCCATATTTTATTTGCAATAAAAAAATTTTAATATGTCCCTACCGGCTGTCAATAATTTAAATTTCACTGCATATTCATTCAATTCGCAATAAGTGCTATTTTACAAATTTCAATGCTCTTCAATATGCAACAGTTGTAATATGTTGTTTCCCCAAGATCAGTTCAAAAAATAAATAAGTCTGTGGTACTTTACCACCACGAGTAAGTACTGCTTCTGTTCTTCGTTGTTTGTGTGAAGTTTGTTTTATTCATCCATTAATGCCACGCCTCGCTCTGCAGTATCATTCACAACTCTCATACCACGCACAATTGATGCTGCTGACTTGTAGGCCTCATCTTCCTTCCACTCTTTCACATCTTTGTCCAAGAAAGTTGATGGAAGTCCCGTGATAGTGAAGAATCTTCTTGTATTAGATGAAACAAAGTTTAATTCTTTTGTCTGGATCACTGCTAGATCCACCACAGCTCTTTTTAATGGGTATTTTGTTTTCTTTGTAGCTGTCAAAGCTCTTAGAAGTTGTAGATCCATTCGAGATGAAGAGGCACTAACACTCAACAGCTGTGAACCATGAACCATAATACAGCTTAACCACAAAAATGCAAATGTCCTGGATGCCTTTTGTCTCGCACTGCCATCTGAAATTGTTTTTGGAAAATCCAAATCTTTAAAGAGTAGATGGCCTTTGCCATCCACCTGGCACGATGCAGCCCGACTGGAGATTTGAAAGAAAACCCCACCTGTGGAACTCGTCCAAGAAAAAACTATGGACAACTCTTAATAGTTCTCGATAATCATCTCGTGTATGGAATTTCTGCAGTTGCAGCTTGGCGTATTCAATTATGTTTTCAGTAATCTCTTTAACTCCAATTCCAATGGTGTTGCTTTCATAAGTCGTCTGATCAATGAATTGCCAGTGTTGTTGGAACCAATTGAGAATACTTATTTCAGGACCTTTTGATGGTCCAATTGCATGCACAACAAAAGCTTCAAGTATAATTTCAAATTTATGGTGACGACAGGTCAGCCATATCATATCATTTACCATCTTCTGCTCCAAAAGGATGCATGATCCACTTCTTGGTTCTCTATTGACTGCCGTTGTGTCAATTGTCAAAGCTCTTTCACTTTACTGATTGCAAATTCCCCATTTCATTCCCCACGCCGACTTGCATCCATGTAACCACTTCTTCTTAGCTAACAACGATTTTAACTAACATCGATGTTAAAGGTCCATGTAACAGCAATAATATATATGTATGGTATGCCTGCACCACAAATGAACACTAAACGCTACATTCACTACAGAGATAGTCACAATAATGCTCCTGATAAAATAACTAAGCTGCTGGTTATTTGTGTGTATGGTAGGGACCCCTAAATATTGTCCAAATTAAAAAAAAATTATGGAATTTCTTTTTACTAAAAAGGAAGAAAATTAGAGGGTGTCCCATTGAGAAATTGAATGTTCCAATATAAGCATCACCCTACTCACCATCTAGTGTTTACTTGGTCCTCGAAGTCAAAAATACGAAATACGAAAAATCTAAATCACTATAAATCACATTGCATTCACATGGGCTTCGTGTATGTATTGCTGTAAGCTTGCAACATCCTGCAATGAACAAAAGGCATCCCTCTCAGCTGGTGAGCTGCTGAGTCCACGTCGAGCGAATGTCATCTGTCAGTCTGGAACACTCTCGCTCCATCTCGATTTAAATACGGCTAAGCTTGGCCCTCACCTCAAAGATATCACCACTAGATGACCCCTTGGATGCAGGAATAAGAATGGCTGACGTGTCAACACTCGTGATGGTCTTGGACATCGGGTTAAATTCACTTGACCCCACATTCTGGAGTCTTCAGATGCTTCAATAGTTGATGGTACACGATCCCTGTGTACAGTCAACTCATTCACTCTAGGCCACTGCGAGAAGACTATGAGTGAGCCAACAAAAGTACTCGAACATCGTCTATGTCTCTGCAGTCTCACCGTGCTACTCGATCTCCCACCTGCTCGTGCATCTAACGTAGAAAATCCTACAAGAGGTTCAGCATGTTGATGAACTGAACCCTTGGATGAATGTCGAACTTGGCCCATGCTGGGATGTAAATGACATCACCCAGATGTCCCACACCTGCTACATGACCTGCTGGTGACCGATTTCCTCTGAGCAGCACAGTATGACAACTTGTGGTGGCTCGTCCCACATTTCAATCATGATGACTGAATAGAAGGCATTGCCCAGATGACACAGGATGACTGCCGTCTTGAGGTCAGCCCGGGGCAACCCATCCAGCATCACTATGTTCAGGGATCGACGAGGATTATTGATTGGCCATGCGCGCAACACACGCAACGCATGCCAAAAGATGATTCAAAAATCCATCACGCCCATTTCTGTCCAGAATTACGGCGTAAGTGTCCAATGGTAGCAACTCCTGGTCACCTGTGAGTGGTATCACGTCCCTACACCTGGAAGATTAAGGACTGTTGATTGGTCGTGGATCCGGCTGTCTACAGCCTCGGAGACCATCGACACCCATCCTTCTAGCGTACTGTTTCTTACTTCAATTTCTGCGACGTCTTGGGCAACTCAGACAATCACTTCATGTTTGGACATGAAGTCCACACTTGTGGCCTCTGGATCGTTGTCTCCCTCGAAGACCGCTCGAACTGCTGCCTCCAATACGTCATGATTACTACCGGCTATTGATGGAAATGCTGCCAATAACGACGAAGCTGGGTGACAGCTCATCCCCAACTGCACGTGACACGTCGCTGCTCTCGGGGGAGGTACTCAAGTACAAACCTGCATCTCATCGTGGGTGTCGTAGCTGTCCAAATGTAGACAAATCTTCTTATACTAAATCATTGATTATCGGACCTACACAACGACTTTACCACAGTCTGCAGGCAGCTTCGTGTGCCAAAGTCGAACTCTTGGAAGAAGACCTGTCAAAGGCCCAATCATCCGGTTGAGTGCATGCAGGTCTGCAATATATAAAAGGCATGGTGGTCTGTGACGTCTTGTGCAAAAAGTTGGGTTGGAATGCTTCCAACATCCTCTTCATGGACAAACACTCCTCGGATGTGTAATAGTTATTCTCTGCAGATGTCAAAGTCTTTGAATAGTAGGCCAAGACCCGGGTAATGCCATCCACGGTCTGGTAGACCACCTATCTGATGCCATAGTCGCTTGCATACATGTGGAAGGTGATGTCCCTGCGGGTCGTACAACATGACAATCTCAGCCGGGCACAATGCATTGATGAGTTTCTGGAATGCACCTCACAGTCCACTGTCCAGCTAAATACAGCGTCCTTCAGAGTCAACCATTTGAGTGGATTTCTAATCTTCGCAGTTATGTATGAAATGATGATAGCATACAGTCAAACCAAGGAAACTCCACTGACTTTCTGTCGTGCGGTCTGGGGAACTTCCTAACAGCTTCTTGCTTGTCCGGAAAAGGTCTCATTCCATCAGCCAAAAGTCGTAGCACTTGCTCCAGCCTGTTCAAGAATTCTGGTAACATCTTCCCAGAGACAGGAGCACATCCAATGCTCTGCATTGTAATCACTGCGTTGAAAAGTCTGAATGGCATTCGTGGAAATTCATATAAGTCATCGGGCGAGCAAATTTCCATCTTCAGTTGATCTTCCCGAATCATCCAGATCTGCCAATATCTGTTGGCAAGATCGAGAATTGCAAAATACTTGGCTCCAGCTATGGAGTCCAATGCATCCTTGATCCACATCTTTCAGTGTCTGGTCATTCAAACATCAATAATCAATATAGAATCTGTACTGCCCATTCTTCTTCTGCATAATCATGATCGGACTGGTGTGGGCACTATTTGACACTTTGGGCCCATGGTCGGCACTTGCGCGCCAACCAAGTCCTCGCCGCTCAACAACAAACGTAGCAAACAACGGTCGTTTGAATATATTAATGGAGAAATTTATTGGAAAATTAATTAAGTTTAAAATAGAAAACGACAATTAAAAACAATTAAGTTTAACATAGGGGGGAGATGTTTAATATTAGAAAATGTATTTAATGGAAAAAATGAAAAATGGGGAAAGAGGGTGAGGGGAACATGTAGAATATTGCAGCGGACGACTTTGTGGAAACAAACTAACTTGGTTTATTCGACCAGAATTACACGCAAACGATACAATGTGCGATCTTTACCGATCGCGTACTTAACTGCGTGATTGCGCTGGATTACAACAGCGTTGAAAGCGCGTAACTGAAAGTTCTTCAGAGTTGCTTTGAGGAGAGTTCGGAGGAGAGAGCGCGCACAAATACCGCGCGACCTTTTATACACTCGTAAACTGGAAGTAAGTCCACGAAATTAGGAATCAGGTAAATCGGCTAAATAGTTCCTGCGCGATGTATCGTGCAAATTGATGGCCGTCAATGCCGATGCCTTGGCTCGATGCCGATACCTCCAACAGAACACTCAGTAGATGCACCCCCTCCCATGCCGTGGTCCGAATACCCCATTTCCTCGAAGTCATCCTCATCTTCACTGACTCGAAGGCCGCATATGGATTAGATGTGTCGGACTCATAGCCAGCTGGGACCGAGTAGATGAAGTTTGTGGCCACATGAAACTCCTGGATCCCGCGAACTTCGTCTACAGTCGGAAATTCCTCTTGTCCTATGTCCTCCGAGACCAGGCTGACCATGAAGTCATCCAAAAAAGGCAAGTTCGTCTCACCAGAGTACTGCTCGATGCCACCCACGGCCATGGCAACAACACCATCCTGAGGAGCCATAAAACCAGGCCTGGCCACCACCTCTAGAACAGGTCGCACTGTGCTGACAGGACGGACTTTGGATGCTGGAAAAAGTCAATGAGAGTGCCCCATTAATTGGGTGTGTTCACTAATCAACAACAACCATAACAATTAAAACAAACAAATATACATAAATAATTTAAATAATTTAGAAATAAAATTCACAATTAATGCACAATTAAATTCAACAAAATTAAAATCCACAATTAAAATGTCAATATTGACAATCCCAAAATAAAAAATAAATTAATTAAATAGGCCAGGGTGACAAACATGAAATATTCACTTAGGCCAATATAGACTTAAGCTTGGGTCTCGGATTACCTCCATAAGTTAAAATGCACTTAGGGCATTTTTGTTTTTCCAGGTCCTGTTCAGACCCCTTGGGGATGAACAAGGTTAAAATTACAATTATATTTAGAGTGCCTGTTTTGGTACACTTAATGGCATGTTTTATCAAACAAAAAACCATGTTATAGTTTAATTTTAATAATTTTGAAACGTATGAAAATATAGTAGTTAAGTCAGTTGCTGTTTTAAGATTGAGACCAAAGTGCTGGTCTTGACAGCACTCACCATATTTTTATTTGTAATTGTTTGTCAAAGGTAGAAAAAGTAAAGATATAGGAGTTTCAAAAGATTTTAAAGAGCCTGTGGTTTTTTGTGGTGTGGTTAGTTAAGAAGATAAGAAAAACGCATTTTATATTTTTTGAATAAGATTGAGAAAAACGGACTTACCTTTGTTTTGCTGATTTTCTGCTGTTTGCTGCTCTCGATGTCGACGTCGTCCTTGGAGTCCATTTCATGGTCCAGTCGCACTCTGGTAGTAGAGGTACCGGTAATTTAACCCTTGTCCCTAATACATGCAGGCCCCTTCCATGGGAGATTTGAATCCATTAATACACTAATTTGATCTAAAGAAACAACATCGAGACCAACCTAACGTAGAAGTTAATTTGCATACACATGATAAAATAGGCATTTAGGCCTATCCCCAATCGCGATTTTAAGTAATGAGTCATTAAGACTCAGAGATTAAGGCCATAACACGATGATTTATCCAGCATCCAACATCTGCATTTGGGTTCAAATAATTTCTCGGATGGCTGGTGACAACCGTCGTGGCCAATTCGGGGTTGTCGAAGGCAAAGATGTTACCAGACTTTTGCAGTAACTCCAGTAACTATACTGTTATACTTGTCTCCAAATCTGGACTCACGTTCAAATTGCCACTGCTGTTCAGTGGTTAGAGTGACAAGCTCTAAATCCATTCCTCAGTGGTTGTGGGTCGAATCCTGCGTTTACCAGATGGATGTTTGAGTTCTTCGTTTAAGTTTACCTGGTTAAATGATACTCGTAGCTGGTGCTACGTGCAATATGGCCCTTTACCAGTGTAATCAATAATAGTTATAAATTTTTTGGGAACGGAATTTCGAACTCATGACTCCTTGTCATTGGCATACGCTACATTGCATTCGCTTGAGCAAAAGACTTTCGTTTCCTGTTCGTAGCTAAGATGCGATACTCCGCTGTCCTGTAGCTTTTAAAGGTGGTTCCACATGGACGAACTGCGAATTTTGCCAGCAAATTCGCGAGGAACTCCAACGAATTTTGACGTCATATCGTGAATTGTGACGTCATTTCGCGAATAACCATTTCAAACGGGACGCGATCTGGCCAGCGAATTCTCCAGCTAACTATGATGTCATTTCCTGCTATCTGCAGGAAAATTGACCCGGAAAAACACCAGCTGATATCCGTTGAGAAAATCCGCTGTTTTGATTGGCTGCAGAAGCAGCAACGGAAGTAGGCACGAGGCAAAAGTTCAAGTTGATGACCTTTCCGAGAACAGCAGTTAACTCGTTCACTGGCGTTCATCGCAAATTCGCAGTTGTTTGTGAAGAAATTCGCGGTTGTTCGCTGGCGTTCGAGATGGTTACGTGACACAATTCGCTGGAAAGTTTGTCCATGTGGAACCACCTTAATGTCTGAATGATGACATAGTCCAACCATAATCCTAAATGCTTGATCTTCAAGTCGGTGTCCACTAACATCATTTGGTTTGCCGTACAATCTATCGATTCTTCGGTCATAGCTTCAAAATACACGTCTGCTTCGGCCCGACCCATAGTTCGGTTTTGGTAACCAATCAGAATGCCTTCATGATTGATCGTAGTCTTTTCGCGTGCACTTGGGAACCTTCAATGGCATTCTCACTTTAGTTTTAGGATTCGGAGTTGTTCTTGGTGCAGGTACTAAAGTTGCCTTCTGCATGGATACCAGAGCCATCTTTGCATGTGTTCTGGTAGTGCAGTAGTCTGTACTCTGATCGACTTTTTTTCACCAATGCTCCCCATCCCCTCGAAGGTTGGTCCTTAAGTGCCAGATGACGGAGTTCACGGAAACAAACTCCCTGTCTGCATCAAATGGCACAAATCCATTTTGCCACCAATGCCCCCTCTTAATAGACATTCTTCTGGTCCATCTGCTGCATTTATCGTATGCCGCTACGACCTCCCATGGATGTTGAACATCACGTTCAATTGTTCATCCATCTAACAATTTCCAACTGGCCTCCGCTATATGTCATGTATTGTTTTCCATCCGTTTCTGGATGGAAAAGGTCCCCAGCATTTGAGCTATCCTTTTTGAAACTGTTGTTACATCCGCACCACTGTCATGGAGAAACTTGATTATGAAACAGTTTGCTCTCCAACCATAGAGTAGGATATGACTCGGCCATTTCAGGTAAAACGTCTGCTTCCTGGTTCTCCGATGCTTGGGTTCCCACATTTATTTTTTTTTCACAATCACTGTCTGAGTGCTCACATCGGGCACCGACTTCAGTTTAAAGAAACTGGATAAGTTATTGATCCTGAGCCTGCAGTTACCCGCTGGACCGCTCTAGATGCTGTTGCCACTGGCTTTGCCTGTTCTGCATTATCGTCTTTCGGAGTCTTCTTTCTTGAATGCTGAGATTGAGGACATTCGATGGCAAGATATACATATTTAAAACAATTGAAACAATGAGCCTCTCCCTTATCGTTTCAATTAGGGAGGAATTTCTTTGGGACTGGTGTCTTCTCCCCGGATGCTGGTTCTGCTGACGCTTTTGCTGTCCCAGCTGACTCGTTCACTTGTTTCTACCGATTTCTTTTAAATTTAATGGTCAGTTTTTACTTTTGCACCTGCTAACGAAGTCTTTGGAGTGGTTGTTGTTGATATCAGTTTTGGCAGTCGCTGGTTTATTCTTCAGGCTTTTCCCTGCTATTCGGCTTATTCCTCTTCGTTGATAACCCACTCATCGACACTGACATTTATCTACAAAGTCTTCGTATGATATCCAGGTTGAAAAATTTTAAACCGAGCAAATGTTTGTGCTTTCTGCAACAATCTATCCAAATCTCCTTTCGCCTACGCATCCCAATAGTGTTGACCTAATCGCACCAAAAATTCTGTTACGGTTCCATCTTTTTTTTATGCATCCTGTTTCAAAGGTGTTGTTGTTCATCCTTGTCAATGACGTGCTTAAATTGGTGTAGGAAGGCTTCTCTTACAATGGCCCAGCCGCCCAGCCCAATGTGAAGGGTTCCTTCACAAGCAAGTACCACTAGTGTACTTCCTTCTAATGAGTCGATCAACCAGAAAACTGTGTTATGCATTACATCCCATGATGTTCATCGTTGCCTCATTCTCGAAGGAAGATTAAGGGGTCTGTCTTCCCATTGTAGGGCAGAACTGATCACTCCTTATTATTGGTAGATAGTCATTCCTTTTTTAGACTTTTAGACTTTTAATTCATCTTTCTTGGCTTTCTTCTCAACGTAGAGGTCGAACCATTTCTCGATTTGGGTATCGACTGCATCCAACACTGATTGAGTCATAATCGATCCAGCATGGGAAGTATGCCCTACTGCCTCATCACCCAGATCATCTCCCGGGTTTTCAGCGCCACCTGCAGCTGCACCTTGCTGCACCACGACGATTGGTGGGTTTCCTACTTGGTCCAGTGGATGAGGAAAGTTCAAATTTGGAGCATCCTCAGCTGGTCACTCCCCTTGAATTGAAAGATCCAGCAGAGCTCCACCACGGTTGGCAGTCAGTGGTGGATTCGTGCTGCTATCTTCGGACGTGGCTGGCAGTGTCAGCCCACCTGCCTTCCACTTTACAATCCATAGTTCTGCTGTCCTCGATCTGCAGGACCTTCTTCTAGGTAGTCTTGGAAGTTTGATTCAATGTCTCGGCATCTGCAACAATTGTTTTAAAGGGGGTGATGCAAATTGTATAGAGCTATCCAGAACTTCATAGCGTCGACGTTTCTTGGCCAATGGTGCCAATGGCTTCTGCTCGATTTTTCTCAAGATGCCTATCATGGGCTGCCAACATATGTCTTCGCGAACCATTCTCTGAACGACTACTTCTGTCATAATGCTTCTGCACTATCTTCTTCATGCTGCATACTGCACCAATTTTCTCGCTCATCCTGCATGATGACTTAAGGAATGCAATATCTCGAGTAACAGCTGTCCACAGCTTTAAATGCTTCCAGAGAAAAATGCACAATGCTTAGAGTATCATTGCTGACCACAGCCTCACTTTCAAAAAGTATCACCACCAATCTAATCAAACAGGTAGAGTGAATCGCTGATTCAATTCCGAATTACTCACGAAGAAGCAGCCTCCAACTTCCTGTTTGCAGCTGTCTTCTTAACCCAGGATATTCTTGGAAAGTCTTCAGTTGAACTTCGATGAAAACTTAAGAAATTTATTCAATTGAACGGCAAAAGATGTTTAGATCCAATATGGCTTCCACGTTGTAGTTCCAAGACTTAGAAACAAAAGAAAAGGTGGCGGCCTCCTTTGATCTTCCTGGTGTTGTTTTCCAAACACAAAGGAACACGGAGAACAATGGAACAATGGTGGCCTTCTTCCTCCTCAAAGAAAACCAGCTCCAAAACTCCAACAAGTCCACCATAATACACGAAATACGCTGGCGCCTCCACCAATCTGTAGCACCGGACTATTTCAACTCTCCTAGACTGGCTGATTAATGATACTATCGACTTCTTAGGGGTGCCTGGATCAGCGCTTTCTCCGACTTCGGGTGAAACGTATACTTGCAGAAAGTAAGACTCGCGACTGGATTTACTATTAAGAAAGATTTACTTCAAATAGAACGTGTGGCAAATAATAACTTGAAATTATACATAAAGGATTAAATTATAAACTGTATTCGCTCTGTTTGTCAACGAGGCCTAAACAGACTTGCGGCCTACAAACTGCGAAGCTGTCTACAGCTTGCTTGAAGCAGCTCGCGACATTTCAAGCTCGGTGTGTCTCATTTGTGACTGCCTACTTCTCTGGTTAATTCCGACTGGTTCAGCAGTCAGCACAGTAACTCCCTCAGGCACCTAGCCAGGTTATCAAGCTGGCCGGGTTAACTTAAGTCCCCACCTGGCGCCCTCTTAAGTTCACCTAAGCTAGAGAAGGTGGCGCTGCGCACGATCTATGGAACTCGATATCACGAAACGCTACTTAAAAATTAAATTAATGTTGAATTTTTCTGTTACTGTAATTATGTTTGTGTGGGACAACAAATTTATATATTACCTCCATCCCGATCTGACCCCTCCTTCCCAAATTCTGGTGTAGTACACTTCAATCACAGTATAGAGAAGAGCCTTGCCCAGAATCGTTGGAGTTTAAATAGGTCATTTTTAGGGTTGCGCCGATGCATAGCGCATCAGCGCCGATTTTATGAAAAACCATTCCATCGGCATCTGCAAACATTTGGTCCATTATTGCCGATTTTTTTGCTAAAATTTCAGATTAAATATAACAGAAATTAACACGAAATTACAATTCGTTTAAACTTTAAATTAGTAACGAAAT
>JAQIYI010001652.1:0-11314 GCA_034700265.1 Polyzonium germanicum
CAGACAAAACATTAGGCATACAATAACGTAATAGCACATAAGTAACGTTACAAATAACGTAAAAGTACAATGAAAATGACGCTACATGTACAATTGTACATGTAGGCATACTGATTAAATCTGGATTTATGCATCTTAACAGTAGGCGAGCCAATACTATTGCGCTATTGTTAATGCTTTAGCTTTAGGTTCAAGCTTCTTTAAGCATGCAAAATAATTCGCCGACGCAAGGCGCAAGGCCTGTCCCCTACTACCAATTTTACAAATAAACTAGGAGCTCGTATTTTCAATGTGAGACCTAGCCTATAGACGATCTCAGGAGCGCTCCTTGGACGATCTAGGAGTCAAGAGCGCCACCTGGTGACTGCCACGTCTGCCGTTCTTTCTTCCGGTTAAAAAACCCCAAAAAAACCTCCAAATTTCCTATTTATTTTTCTCACCAAAAAAGCAAAAAAAAAAAAATTGAAAGAAATGTAGAAAATCGTGCCACCAGTCCAACAACGCAACGCATCTTGCTAGAAATCGATTTTCGATTTAGGCTTATTTGTTCGCCGGTCTTGCACTTTCCATCCACACTGTACCGAGAGCGAATCGTGTGGATTCGCCCATAGGCCCGGATAAGAAAAAAATCTCCAGAAGAAGAAAGAGGTCGAGCATTATTAATACGAATCTATGCCGAGGAAGAAGACGAAGAAGACGACGACGACGACGAAAGCACCGAACAACAGCATTTGTTTTTATGCGGTGCCATCGTCCTCCGTGCTAGAGCTTAGGCCTAGGCTTCTTGCATCCATCCGGCACCATGGATGCGAAAAAAACAAGTAGAAAAAATCTGTTTTTCCAACCGACTTGCACACAAGCTGAAATCGACCTAAGTATATCGTCAATGAACAAATCAGTTAGCCTGGGCTATCATCGGAAACAATAACAGGCCTATCAAGTAGGCCTAGGCCTATATCTACCCGTGATCCTTTGCGAAGCGCTGCTTTCAGATTAGCTAGGTGCGGCCCAAAAACAACATTGGGTTGTTTTTGGCTCATTGGTCCAGACACCTCTCCCCCCATTTTCATTGTGTTTGTCCCAGCGTCTCATACTCGATGGGGAATAGGGGAAACAAGATGGGAATAGGTGAAACAATAGGGGTAATATGGAAAACAACAAGAGGATAAATAGGTAAAACAAAAGGGGAACTTGGGAAACCAAAAGAGGGAATAGGGAAAACAGGAAGGGAATAGGTGAAACAAGAGGGGTAATAGGGAAAACAAGAGAAATAGGTAAAACAAAAGGGAAACTAGGGAAACCAACAGAAGGGAATAGGGAAAACAAGAGGTGAATAGGGAAACAAGAGGGGGAATAAAGAAAACATGAGGGGTAATAGGGAAAACAAGAAGGGGAAATACTTCCTTTTATTATTTTTCTTTCTAGGCCTAGACCTAGTCGTAGAATTTTGGTACCATGAAAAGGTACAGTGTTACACCCTGTAATTCCTGTCATTTCTGACTCGAAGAGGAAACTCCCATGCCTGTTCACCCGCTAGATAGCCTGCGTTCAAGATTTTCTTATTGTTATTTTTAAGCCGCGGCGGATTCACAGTCTGCGATTTTTTTATCGTGCCACCCGATCAAACCTTATGCGCTAGGCCTAACCGGTCAAACAAACAAATGAATTGCGTGATCAAAAATGCACAATGCGAAACAGGACCAACACGTCAGTTGCTTTCGTTGCACGCTACCAGCCTAGTTGTGGACGTGTAGCTGATGAGCTGACACTTATTAAATAGACAAGCCCGGCACAATTGGCAAGTTGAAGTTGGCAGCTCATCAATGGTCTTTTTACAGCTAGCTGGGGTTCAAATGGGCGCCGCTTCTCACATGGGCTTTTTAGGCCTTGTTTTTTTTATTTTTTGCGGCTCCTACTGGAATGACCAGTATAGGCCTGAATGTGGACCGTCAGCAGTCAGCAGTCGTCAAGGCTGTCGGTCGGTCAAGCTGCTCGAACTTCTTTTGGAAGCTGCATGCCAGCTTCAGACATGGAGATTGGACGGACAGAAATGGAGAATCCTGGTGGTTGTGATTGCAATCTTGCATCAAAGGACATTCTTTCGTTTTCTTTTCTTTTCAGATTTTTAGGCCTGTTTTTTGTGCTTTTGCGCTGCTTTTCAGGACGGCGGATCATGTGGGCATAGCAGCGTGAAATGTGAACAGACTCTGACTGAGGGGGCCGATATATATAGGCCTATGTAGGCCTGAGCTCGAATGTCACTCAAGTGTCCATCGGGCCGGGCGTGTTCATGGTTTCAGACGCAGACTCGCATGTGTCCACCCAAAGGCATTCTCCCCTCCTCCGAGTCATTTTTGTCTCCAAACAAACAGATGTAATGGTCCGCGGGCTTAGGCCCAGATTCCAGGCAAGAGTCCAAACACTCGATGCTTCCACCACGAGACCACAACAGGTGTCTGGCGCGCCTAATGGACGTACGCACTTCAAAGCTGTCAGACTTTTTCCTAGCCTAGTGAAGACACTTCAAAGTCCGGAACTTTTCACATTTTACAATTCCTGCTGCTGCACTCGAAAGAAAGTTCGTCTCAATTGAACAATGCTCACTCTATAAAGTAAATATTATCGACATGACGTCATCGTGCATATATACAATGCGAGACAATCTAAATTATCTGGAAAATCTATTAGGTTACATGGCAGACTTTCAAGATATTCCGCCATGTTTTCCAAATTAGACGTTGTGGACGCTATGAAAAGAAAAAGGAAGCAACTTCCGGTTCTACTTCCGGTTTTTTTTTGCACGCAAGTTAGAAACTTGAGCATTGTGTCTCGCTTCTTCGCCCAGCTCTGATAATTTACAACAGTTGAACTCACGACAGTGTAAATTATTAAATCACTGATGACGTCACGCGTGATTCCTAGCGGATATTAATTTTTGCAGGAATGAAAACTATCTAAATTCAAACGGAATTAAAGGGCCTACAGCTTATACATTCAAATATCGCCTATATAATATAAATAAAAATGTAGATTTAGAATATATGATGAATAAACAGGCGGCAAAACGGCTACTTCGAACTAATGAAGCTAACTTCCGGCTCCACTTCCGGTTCTAATTATATAGGCCTACATACTTGTACTTGAATCCTGATATCATGTTCCGCTTTCAAGAGAAAATAAGTCATTAATTAAGAACCAAGCATGAAGATGACGTCACTCAATTAGTATTTTTACTGAAATATTAAACCGGAAGTAGAATGTCATAATTGGAAATTGAAATAAATGGGTACAAATAGGACAGAAAAAAAGATAGGCGAAATTCTCCCTTGATAAAACACATCTCTTCGGTTATGAGCGCTAAGTCTGATCTGAATCAAGGTCCGCAGGGACAAGTTTAGCGAGGAGCGATCTCTCCTAGGTCCTCGTAGGCCATCGCTTCGAGCAGCAGCCTGCAGCCAGCGCAGGAATGTGGCGGCGCGAAATCCTGAGCACGGCGGCGTTCGGAGGCCTCCACATAACAGCTCATAACTCAGCAACAAAGGCCGGCTCTTTACTCGCGCGACATCGAATCACTTCCGGCGTGTCATTGTCCTCAACCAGAAGTAATTCCGTCGCGAAACCGGAATAGGCCCGGACCAGAAATACAAACGCGTGCGCGAGGCGCGTGTTCAAACAATGTGCAACAATGGGTCGCGTTAGATATACACAAATAGGCCTAACACAACTCCATTCATGCATCCATAGACGCACGCACGTACAATGGTGCTCCAGAAGCCCTATAGGCATGTATTTTAGGCTTATGGGCCTACATTACATATATATATTTCTAGGCCTAATATAACTCTACGGGGTTTTCTCATCGCATCCTCATTCCCGCCCGCTTTTCCCGCCATATCTGCATGCGCCATCTTTCCGCTTCCCTTTCACTCTGAAAATGCAATTTTTCTTCTTCTAGGCCGCCTGCCTATATTTGCATTCGAGCTCAAATCCTGTGCACACAACACCCACACAGAGACACGAATTGAACGACGACGTACGACGAGGAATATGGAGGGGAGCTGGTAGGGAATACCAAGGAATGGGGAAGAGGCAATCCAATCCCTATTCACCGCAACAATAGAACCGTTGAACTTGAAAAGTTGAGTTCTTCTCAGTTGCACCATCCAACCAGTCGCGTTCAACCCGTGCATTGTTGTTGTTGAGTGCAGACTTATGGCAGAGCGAGAGACTAGGCGTGCAGTGTGTAGGCCTAATAGAAATATTATAAGGAAAACTTGAACGAGACTTGATTGCGCCAACGTTAGCGTTCCTTTAAAGGGGAGGCCACAATAAGATTTACTTTTTAGTTTTAGCTTTTTCAAATAACATTAGGCCTACCTATTTAAAAAGATAATATTTTTGGAATTTTAGATATTTTTTTGGGAATAAAAATGCCTATTTTTAGCATTTATTTGATATAAGGTGAATCTCACTTCCGGTAAACGATGTGTGCTTGATCCAGATGCGCCACGTGACAATTTAGTGTCACGTGACCCTCTGTGGCGTCTCACGTGGCACACGTCATCCACCTTCGATCGTAGACGTTAATGGAATAAAACCGGGGCTTCGTTTACCTTATATTCAAAATGGCGCCTCCCGTGAGGGAAGTTGACCGCGCGTTTGATTTCGCCTTTGAAAATCGGTAGGCCCACCGTCGCCCCACTCTCGCTCGGACTTTTAGTAGCAAAGGCGAGCGTTCTACAGGGTGTGCTCCTAGCATTAGTCGGGTCGAGCCTTTTTTCAGCATCCAATGAAAACTGATCTCTATCCGACACATCCTCAATTCCTCATGAGGAATTTAGGCCCATTAGCAATTTAGCGCGCGCACCTTACGCTTAAGCTATTAGTTTATTACCCTCGTGACGCTGCTCCCCGCACACGAACTCTATTGCAACGGAATAGAATAATGGGTCACTAAATCAACGTCATCACCGCAACACTAATAAAGCGCTGATCATTGATTCGAGTCCCGCGTATTAGCAACGCTGGAACCGCAGGGCGTACAACGCAATAGGAATTGGCGGTGGGCGCAAGGAACGAGGAACGGGGGAGGTGAGAGAAATTACGACACATGTGGCAGCAAACAAAGCAATCGTTTGTTTGCCACGAGAAATATGGTCGCCATTTTTTTTCCTTTTCTTCTTCTTCTTCAATTTCTTAGTTGAGTTGGTTCGCATGCTTTGTTTACGTCTCTGCACAGCGTAACATAACGTAGCGCACGTGAAAGTACGTTATGACATCACATCACGAAACGTCATCAAACGGTTTTATGTTTCGCATTTTGCGCTAGGTGAGCTGCGGCGCTCAATGTTTACTGGCGACCCAGTTCTCTTTTAATGGCGACTGCTCTGTTGACTCAATGGAAAGGCTTACTTTTAATGGCGGCTAGCAAACAACGCTAAAAGGAAACCAATCAAACCTTGTCATTGAGACAAGCCGCCGCCATTGAGGGTAAAGTCATGACAACCTTAATTGAGCTCCGCGCAGCGCTCCTAGCGGTCAAAACCTTAAGTCTAAAGAATAGAAAATGGCCGCCGTTTGATTAATTTTCATGACGTCATAACTAACGGACTTTCACCTACCCTGCGCGTTCCCGATTTCGCACTTGCGCGAGTGCGCATACGTACGATACGTAGCAGCAACGCTGCCATCTAGTGATCAAAATAATGAAGATTTGCAGCAGATAATGATCCCTATGGTGTGGGCAGCGCCAAAATGGCCGCCCAGTGATGTCGAAACGAACATTGAGGTGCGCATGCACGCTACGCATAAACGCAAACTGAGCATCATAAAGTGGGCTGCTGAGTGCTGAGTAAAAAACCCATTTCAGACTTAGGCCTACTTAAGGCCTGGCAATAACCGTCACATGCAGCAAGCGCTGACACATTAAGCCCGGGACTAACTATGAGCTTATGGCGACGCGTGCACGTAGACTTGTAGAGCTCTCTGTGTAACGTCGAAACAAAGAAATATAATCACGTGAACAAATTGGACCACTCAGAAGGCAGGCGGCAGACAATTAAACTGGCCACGCCTTCCATTTTGCAATTTGCATATAATATCATATTCCTTGTGCGTGTATATTCCCTACTTGAACATACGCAATAACTGTTCCTCAAATGTAATATCGCAGCGTTGAATTTCAAGAGAGCTTAATGTTGTTGCTCGTTTGTACAAGTAAGGCCTAAAATCTATCAAAGAGTCTTTGGATGAACATAAATAACGCCATTTTGAACTGTTTTATTTCGATCGCGTCGCAGGCACCTACTTTAGCACTGGGAACACGAGCCGAAGCCTGCAGGACTACCGGTAGGCCTACTGTACCAGCATGCCTAGGCCTACGTTATTTACCAGGCTAGTAGTATATGTAACACTACTAAAAGTCCGAGCGAGCGTGTGGTGCATTTGAAAAAAATCGCTCAATGGAATTACCAATAACGTCCATTGGCGCTCGGACTTTTAGTAGTATTACGCACTACTAGCCTAGTAAAAATGAAGATTTCAATATCAATTTGTAGGCCTAACATTCAAATATACGTACAAGTTAGAAATTAGGCGACTATTATTAAAATTAAAATTCCACTGGGCCTAGTGCAAACAAGTGCAATTCAAGTCTGATAGTAGTCCTTCGCTCGCTTGGACAATTGAACACTCTTTGAGCGGACAGTGCAGACGAATCAATGTAGGGTTCTAAAATGTCGGGGAAAATATGGAAAAATATGGTAGACTAGTCACCTAGGGCCAATAGAAAAATATTTGTTTTGAGAAATGTAGAAAAATACCGGTGCCGAAAAATATAGAAAAATTAAAGTAGGCTAGGCCTAATTGGTTAATTAGGCCTATGCTATATTATCAATCATTCATATTTTACCTTCCCGTACAAGTAGTGGACACCATGTAAACCGGAAATGAGCGTCTTCTGCTAGCCACCTTGAAAGGGAAACACTCTTAGACTCATTGTGTCAACATTGGGCAGCAGCCATTAAAGGGAAACTGGGTGATGGTTGTAACATTGAACTCCGCAGCGCTCCTAGTGGTGTGAAAATGTGAATTCCAAAAATATTACATGGTGTAATAAAATCACCCGAATTTTTCTATTTAATCTTTGCATTCTTTTTCTCCAACTTATCCGGAAGTATTGCCGGGCTCACGTCCCTGCACGTCAGTCAGCCGCAAATAGGCAATTAAACTCACTTCCGGTCTAAGTGTGAACGCAGTTGCACATGCACGTCTATCCGATTAGATATACACGTAGGCCTACAATCGTACATGTAGCCATTGTAGCCTCCCATATAGTGGTCAACTGGTCATCATCATCATCATCATCAATGCATGTAGTGAAAATATCGGTTTCGCGTAAAGCACAGGTTGGCATGGCAACGCCGGATGCTGCGCTTTCCTGCTGTAGCTGCTTCTGCTGAGATAGTGGAGGCCACGAGAGACTGAAATCGTAACCAAGCGTGACCACTGACCCGGGCTCAAATAAGCCTACTGGACTCCCCCCTCCCCTCCCGAGCTAATTCAGCTCGGCACGGTCAAGTGTGACGTCATAATTTACCGATTTGGACAAAAAAGGTTAATTTTCGTGAAACATTTCCTGAATTAAAGGCAAGTAAATTGAAATAAAATTTAAAATTCGTGCAAATAGATTTTCCGGAATTCTATGCATCTAAGCGAACAAATTTTCCGGATAATTTTTTTTCCGAAAAGATTCTTCGATGGACCAAAATTAATTTAAAATATCAAATCTTCATTTAGCTAGGCCTAGGCCACAGAATCTTTTGGCCAAAAACAATAAAGTATCTGAAAAATAAGTTTGGCCTGCATAATTCTTCCATAGGTTAAGACCAACCTATTGGTTGGTCTAATCTAGGTTGTAGACCTATTTGGGAAAAGAACTATTCGGAAACACAATTGGTTTTAGAATAAATTATCCGAAAACAGAATTATTTTTAGAATAAATGACGGTAGGCCTATGCGGAAACAGAATTGGGCCTAGGCCTACTTGTAGAATAAATTATCCGGAAATTAAATTGGCTATCTAGAAAATAAAATACCCGTAGGCGTATCTGCAAAACATGTAGGCCTACATGCACGATAGACCTACGGTAGGTCTAGCTAGACCAGGAAAGCTTTAATTTCAACTGGAAATGGTTTTCATTTTACATAGAAACCTGGCGGGCTAATATAGGCCTAATCATCACGTAAGCGATAAATTCGCACTTAATCCTTCAAATCCTGAGTGTTGATTGGGTCATAACTCGTAGGCGTAATACTGTATGAATCCTCGCCAGGCGGCCTGGCGCGCGTCTGCGGCCAACGTTAATTTGCGGCAAAACATAAGACTTGAATTGTGCAGAAATACTTTCCGGAAAGTTTGCCTCATATAATCCAATAAACCTGCAGAAATCAAGGCCTGCGTTATTCGGCTCACATTTCAGCGGCGCCATTGATTCAATCAACCGACTAGAGCCTCAACTTTGACAAAGATCTTGGGGGCTTTTTACTTTTCTGCTTTTTCACTCTTCTTGTGTCCAATTTGCGAAGTTTTTCAACTGCAACGTCACAATCAAAGTTAATTGGAAAACTACAACGTGCACTTCCGGTTTGAAGCCGGTCGTCATGGCAACGACGACGGTCGGAATATATATTCCACGTGAAATCTCTCATTTTTCTTTCTTCGCGTCGACTCTCACTCTCATTGGTTCGCAATTACCTTTTCCACGAAACTGTAAACCGTGCGGGATGGGGAATGGGGGGCTCAGGGAATGAAGGGAGCGTCTAATCAACGGGGTGGGAATCTGAGCTAGGCCGACGACGGCCTCCCACGCAACTCCATTATCACATGGGAATTCCTGAACAGTCCTTGAATTAAAATGAACTAAATGCCCTACAAATTAAAGGATTCCTGCAGGAAGATTGCGAGGGCCTGCATGGCGAGGCCTCTGCTTGTTCGCCGCAGCCAGATATTATTAAAGGGGCGTTCCATTACAACTAGGCTAGTAGCAGCGTGCACTGCAACTAATAGTCCGAGCGAAAGCAGCACGCTCAAATCGCGCTACATAGCAAATGCAGGCTGTTCGCATGTACAAAATGGATTCCTTACATACATAGATATACTAATTGTATAGTAGGCCTACCTTTTAAAGGGGGAACAGGCATCGATTTACAAGACAAAAACTCACCGATCGCTCGATGAAGAACCTTATTCGCCGATATTCCTCGTAAATATCAATCTTTTCATTTTCCAAGCTGAATAAACCCCCTTTCAACTTCCTTCAAGGGAGGCGCCATTTTAAATATAAGGTAAACGAAGCCCCGGTTTTATTCCATAAACGTCTACGATTGGCGAAGGCGCATGACGCGCGGAACGTGAGACGCCAAAGAGAGTCACGTGAGACGCTGGAGTGTAACGTGGTGCATCTCGAATAAGCAGATATATCGTTTACCGTAAGTGACCTTTACCCTATATTATTTAATATAGGCCTAAATGCTAAACAAAATAGGCCTAGACAATTTTATTGCAAAAATAAATCAAAAATTACAAAAAATATCTTTAAAAATAAAGTGATTTGAAAAAGCTAAAACTAAAAAGTAACCTCCCTTTAATGGAATAGAGCGCGGAATCGATGGTCCGCTAAAACAGAGATGGCGGCGTCCATGCCCTTTTTGTGCAACGTGTTTGATTGCGCGTTAAAAATGAAAGGAGTAACATTTTTCACATGGATTACATGTATGTCTTATCAAAACGTACATGTAGGCCTATTGGATTGAAAAACGGTTGCTTTTTATTAGTGTTTAGAGATCGGTTTGTCGCGTCCCCTTTAACATGACGTGTGACGTCATGATTGTCATCTAGCGTATTTCTCATTTCGCCTGGTCCGATTAATCCATAGAAAGCTTCCGGAGCTCCTTCGGTGAGCCCAAAATTCACCGTTTGTCTTGATGAATTTTTTTGTGTATTTTCTGTTGTGTCGGCCCGAGGCCTAACGCTAGGCCTGGCTCTTAAGATAGAGAGCCAGAGACAGACAACGAACATTGGGCTCCGCGTACAAAAGAGTACAAGGAGATGGCGCAGAGCAGAGCATCCAAAAATAAGCACTAATTTGTTGTCGTCCGACATCATGTCCCTTAATCCTGGCCAGACTTTCACTCTTTCTTCTCCTCTCCTTTCTTCGCAGGAATTGGGAACATCGGTTGCATGCAGAGGCACAGCTTAAATGGCGTGTGTCCTGTTGCGCGATTTTGCGTGCGATTAGCGATTCTTGCACAGACGACGACGCCTCTCGAGTAAAATCGCCAATCGCACCAAATCGCACGCCTGCATTTAGGCCTAGGCCTAATCGTCTCGAATCTCAGGCAAACTAGTCGTGTACAGTGAGAACAGAAATCGGATGCAAATCGTACGACGTCGCACGACGGGTGGAGCGCACGAAAAGGCGTTTAAAAAGGGAAACGGAAGCCACAATTTGTAAGGAATCTTTTTGGCGCCAAAAAAACGCGCATTTTTTGTTGGAAAGTTTGTATTATCATGTAAACGCGGTGCTATAGAACAAGCATATGGCAATAACGTCATATCGTAGGCCTATTTTGGATCCCGAGATCCACGCATTTCGACCAATTTCGTCGGTCACATAAAAATGATTGACCCCCTCCCCCCCTCGGCTCTCCCATAAGTAGACATATTACATATGTGAACGTCGTAGGCCTACATACATGCGCGGACGGACAACCTGAACCTGATCGACCGAAGAAAATATTCGCCGCCATTTTCGGCAAATGTGCGCCCATAAATCTTGCGCAAAATACTCTTTGTGTTTACAGCCTGTTCCCCGGGTTCCCCTGACATAAAAGGAGGAATAAGAGGAAAAAAATGGCGGTCCTCCACACGCCCCACCTACCTAACTCGTACAATTTGTACGTAAATCAGTTGGCGCTGTGGACAGTTTGACTATATTGGCTCATGCAAAGCTGTCACAGACGGGTTGTGCTGACAGGAAGTGATGGGGACCCAAATCGCCCTTGTCACATGCCCAGTTTTGAACAGACATGGATTTCATTATTAAGTTTACAGTTTAGGCTAAATCGTGCTTTTACGTTCTTTATATGTTAGGCCTACATTCAAAATGGCGACCAATATGAAATGCACTAATATTGCCCATAGGCCTACCGGTATAATATTAATAATAGGCCTATTGGGCAGCTGCCATAAAAGGGAAACAGGGTCGCAGTGCTCCTAGTGGCGATAATATGAAGAATTAAAAATAGCCCTATT
>JAQIYI010001653.1:0-11314 GCA_034700265.1 Polyzonium germanicum
GTAAGATAAGCCTAAAAAACACCAAAAACTTAATTCCGGCTCCATTATTGATGAAGCCAACATTCTGAAATAGCAGATAGTCTTTATTTTACTAGATCTATCCATTTCTATGGTCAATGACAAAAATATTTTTGGCAAAAAATTGAAAAAACGATAAGGGGTAAGCCTTACAGTATTCTGAAATGTTGCGGAAATATTTAAATTTAAATCGAAAACACTGTCGTAAGAAGATGAATTCAGTGAACTTTGAGCGCGTGGTCAAGCGATCATATAACTAAGGCTTGACCAATCGTAAATCACGTACCCGTACAGTTAGGCCTAGTCGTTGCCTTGCTCCGTAAAAGGAATTAAAACGAACAAAATAAATTAAATTAAAAAAAAACTAATCAAATACCAGTAAATAAAATTAAAAATCGAATGAAGTAAGTAAACATGTAAACTAATTGGGGTACAACCTACAGACCTATGATACCCTCATACCCAAATGTACTCTGTGAACGCTTTGTTGTCCGCTTCTAGAACAACCCGGCATCGCACTTACCAGCCCGTCAATATAATAATAGCTTCAAATAGAAGGCCATGGCCATCCCAGCAATTGATTATTTTGAAAATATTTTGTGATAAATATTTATACGTTTTGGAGGTGCGTTTTAAAAAGCAAAATGTAATTTAGTTAATGAGTACCGGTAATGACATCGAACACGTGTTTAAATTATGTCCATTTATTTATCGTATTTAACACGAGGGTCCACAGTCTCAAAACGATTCAGTCTTACCGCTCTTACGTTTTATCCACATGATGCTGTTTTGATCGCGCGCTTTCTCGTTTGCGCTTCTTAAGTCGCTTTTCCTTTTCGCGTTCTTCCTGGTCGGGATCTTTTCCTTCCATGATCAGTTTCTTCCGCTTGTTTATGACCCGCCGCTCGTCGAAATCTGAGGCGTCCAGTTGAATCTCCGACTCGCGCTTAGCCACGGCCACCTGCGTCAGGACCTTCAATACCTCGTTCTCTGTTCGCGTGAGTAAATTTAATTAAATCAGATGTTAAAGAAAAAAAAATCAAAAATTTGAAATAAAATTGCCTAACCATTCACTTTGTGCTGCTTCAATTTCGCTTTTATCAGGTCTTCGATGGCGTGAAGCAGTCGGATGTCGTGCTGCGTCAGGAACGTCAGAGCCATTCCACCGCGTCCGGCTCGAGCCGTTCGTCCGACTCGATGGACGTAATCTTTGGGAATCGGAGGCACGCTGTGATTGACGACCAGATCGACGGTGGGAATGTCGAGGCCTCGACTTGCCACGTCCGTCGCGATCAGCAGTCGCACTTGACTCGATTTGAACAGCGCCAATGAGGCTAGCCGTTGACTCTGCGAGATCATGGAGTGCAGCGGAGAACACTGGAAGCCAAGCTCGGTGAACATCATCGTCAGCACCTGACAGCTTCTGAATCCAAAGATTTGACGGCGATTATTTATTTCAATTTGATAAATATATTTTGGAGAAATTAATTATTTGAATTTTCCAATAAAACAATACCGGTAAACTAAAAACTTTCATTTTTTTTTCAAATTAAGAATTTTTCTTGACCGTTGATAACTTTTTTAATTAAATTTATTTTTAGCGGTCATTGGTAATCTTTGAAAATATTCAAAGAAGAAAATAACACCATCTGACCCTACTTAACCCCCCAATATTAAGCCCTTGTAGTTTTGATACGGTTGTTATTTTTGTGTTATGTCTAGAGCGCGAGTGTAATTCTTGCGTATGTATTTATTGTTTCGATTTTTCCTTTCGCCGGCGTCACGAGCTTGCGCCTATTGCCGGTTTAATAAATAATAATAAAAATAACTTCTAAATTAACCGTCGACGTCCTCACCCACTAGGGCTAATTGAAATTACACAATTAATTAAAATATCGACTCACTTGCAAGTGTCTGTGAAAATCACGACGGAACTCTTGGCATGGCTAGTCATGAAGTTGTAGACGACGTTGACCAGATAGCCGTCCTTGAAGTCCACCGGACACAAGACGTATTTCTGGTCGAGCTGGCGAACGGTGGCCGTGTCCGATTCGGCCTCCCAAAAGTGCGGTCTGTTGATGGCTACGCTTCGAACGGCATTCAGCGCGTCCGTCATCGTGGCACTGAACAGAAGGGTTTGCCGCTTGGTCGGAAGCGCTTCGAAGACGCTCTTCATCTACCGGTACATTTAAAAACCATAAATTAACCAAAGCCATGAGTACGAATCTTACCTAGTGGCTATTTGTGTGAAATGCAAAATTTTGTGTAGCGTGTAAGAGGATCTTGACCAGCCCTCATAGCCGCACTACGGATCTGACGCACGTTTGCGACAAAACGACCACGAACGCGCACACGACGAACGAGTCTCGAGCCATTTTTCGCTAGCTCAAACAATTACAATTTAATTACCTGTTCGTTGAAGTGACCGCCTAGAAGTCGGTCGGCCTCGTCCAGCACCAAGAACTTGATTCGCTTCAGGGTGAACGTGTCCTGCTCGCAACTTTGCAGCAGATCGACGAGACGGCCTGGCGTCGCGATGACAACGTGCGGTTTCTTGGCCAAAAGTTTCCCCTGCTGGACAGAGTTCATGCCACCGATTACCACGCAGTCTCGCAGTCCAATCGGTTTTCCGAACACTTTGAATTGCTCCGCTATCTGTAAGTAAGTAAAGACACAAGTTAGTTATTATTATTATTATTTGTTACTCTGGCGCCATCAGATGCAAACCGTTCGAGAGCTGCACTACTTAACATAATATCACCTGGGGTGGTTAAAGAACCGCAAGGATTAATCCAAAATTAATTACTGTAACGTAAGCTACGCGTCCTCATAAAATAAATGGGAATGAATACTTGAATAGTTTCTCTCTAGACGCTCTCACATAGTGCGCGAGACGGATGGATGAATTACAATATAGGCAGGCACTTGGCAGAGTCCGTGCGAATTGAGTCTGTCAGTCTACCAAAGTCCTTCGATTCGCTTCGCTCGCTCGGACGGTGGTACGGTACGGTAGCCTAATAGCTATGTGCTATAGCCTACAACTATAACGTACCTGGCAGGCCAATTCTCTAGTTGGAGTCAGGATGAGCGCAAATATGCCGTAGGGATCCTCACTCAACTGCTGCAGGATTGGCAGGGCGAATGCCAACGTCTTTCCACTTCCGGTTTGTGCGCAACCGATGCAGTCGCGACCGTCCATGATGGCTGGGATGCAGTTGATCTGAACTGCGGATGGCTTCGTAATTCCTGAAAGACAAGCATAAACTAGGTCAATTTACGTGCTGTGACAAGCAACGTGTCCAATTGTCCATCGTTCGCTCGGACAATTAATTACAATATAGGCCTATAGACCTACAGTAGGCCTATCGAAGCGATATGTAGGCGGTAGGCCTAATGACATTTGGTAAAATGCGCAAAATAGCAAAGCACAAATAGAGAAACATAAACGTACCCATGGTCTTCAGCTGTTTTATAAGCCAATTTCCCAGTTTTAATTGTTTGAAATCAACAATTTGTTGATTTTGCTCCGCTCGTTTCGCCATGTTTCAACGAATTCAAGATAGGTCTACGCCATATTTAATGACGTCACTTTTATCGTCTGCACAATGACGAAATAAAAGCAGACGTCTTCTTCCTCTTCAATTAGGACTTTTGGCGCATTTTTTAAGAAACTCTTATAAAATAATTTTGTTCTATGTTATGTTATTATTCTAACATAGAATAATTCTATGTTACATGTTATAACATATTCGCGATCCTCGGTGCCAATATCGGTGCCAATATCGGTGCCATGTCCCTTTCCATACTGTTTATATTCCTCTGCATGGTTCTATCATTGATCTAGTAAATACAAAAATGGAAAAAAAAGCTTGCCATCGAATTAGTTTTATTTTATTTTATGTTTATTTTAAGCGTTGGGGAGCCAACACGCTTAGGAGCCCAATTATTAATAAATAAAATTATTAAAATTAATAAACAAAAATAAAAGAAAATAATTGATGTAAATCAATTCTATGAGTTTATTTCAAATTACAAATTCACAAGCAATATGTTAATGACAGTTGAGAAAATTCTAACAAATACCGTTATGGTAATGACAAAAAATTGATGTCTCAAAATAGTACACAGTAAAAATTAATACAATATTATAATAAAAAGTAATAATTTGTCTCTTTAAATATTTATACCAATCACCTTGAGCTGCGTATTTAATTTACAGCTTTTTTTAATATATTGGCAGAATAATTATAGCAAAACTATGAACGAGTCTAATATGTGACAAATATGTCGACAAGACCGATCAGCCGTCGATATGCTCCGGACCACATAGTGACGACTGCATGCAGGTTTAGGTCGACTTAAAGGATTATTATAGCAATTTAGTGTGAGAGAAACGACTTTGGAGTTCATGTTAGGAATGAGTTATGTTAGGAAGAATTATGAGTGTGGTTATTGTGTCAGATGGTGACACCACGGCATGGAAGTTATTTTGATTCCAAACTACCGGGCGTAGTAAGATATTTAAATGCATTTTTAGTAGTTTTGCGAGCATTAATTATAACAATTTATCCCCGGAAAAAGCTATTAAAAGTCCGTACCGTCAGTTCCTGGATGATTAGGCCTAATTACTAAACTTTGACTTTTCAACAGAAATTATTCCCTCCTGTTTTAGCCTGTTCAAAATAGGACTGTAAATGTCCGGCGTCAACGGAACGAGCATTCCCTTCTTTTGTATCTCTCCTAAAAACCAAAGTTATAAAATATTAGTTATAAAATAAACTTATAAAGTTATAAAATAAACTTATAAAGTTATAAAAAATAAACTAATAGTTATAGAATAAACTTATAAAGTAATAAAATAGTTAAAAAGATTAGTTAGCAAAATCATTGTCAATAAATCATCGATACATTTTTTCCACACAATTATACTTGTATTTACCATCGAGGATCATCTTAGCTGCGATTCCTGCTGGATATCCGACCGTCTTGGCCATCGCTGAATATCCTTTCGGGTCTCCATAACAAACCAAACTGATGCTGCGACATTCCTGTAATTGAAAAAAAAAAAAAATTGATGAGTTGAAGAAAATAACACGCACACCCTCTGTGCAATTGTTCCCCACAAAACACAAATTTAAGGGTGATTATAGTTTTTTAAAAAAATCATAAACCTTTCGAAGATCTGGCCATTGAATTTCAACTTCATGTCGCATGACGACGAGGTCCTTTTCACCTGGGCCTTATAAGATATTATACAACCATAAGAAATATAAGCATTGCTTTCTACAATTTTACAAATAAAACTGAAAATGAAGCAAAAATTGCAGGCAAATTTCACCAACCGTATGATAGTTGCTTATGCAGATAATGCGTGAAAGTATCCATCGGCGTGTTATGTTTTTGAATGACAACCTCGGAGAACAAACCTAAACTAAAATATAGAATAATTAACAACAAGCAATTGACGGCAGTTTGTATATAAAACACACTTGAAGGGTTAAACCAAACAAAGAATCAAAATGAAGTGCAATCTTTCTAGATTCTTACAAGTTGTGGTTAATAAATGGTAGTTTTTTTTGCTTTAACTTTTGTACAATTAAATTATGATTCGTTTGCAACGAAACATTGAAAACGCAGACGGACAAAGACAAAGAGGAAAGTGGGACAAACACGCGCTATTAGTAAAAGTGGAGATCATACTCTTCCAAAGCTTGCAATCCAGTTTCACTATGTTCCATCTTTTCCAGCACCAACCCCTTTAGGTTGTCCAGGAATATGTTTTGGTCAATCTGGCCCAAAATGTTGCAAAGAAAATGCCTCTGCAAAAACAAAGACAAACAAATTATGATTAACAGCCCTAAGAGTTGGCAGAAATGATGGCGCATTCGATCTTCACGATGTATATACCCATGAGATTTCGGGTCCTTTTGGATGGAGACAAGGGTGCGGACTCTGATCAAGCAGACCGAGCTTCATACAAGCCTTGAGGATTTCACAATAGCCCGTGTAACGAAGCGTTCCGCGGAAGACGGTGTGCGCCTCGGTGATGCCATATAATTTGGCGTACTCGCTGGAGTCTCGATTGGGAATGCCTTCCAAGTTGAAGCCGGGAAAGTAGTTTATCGGAACGACATTGTCGAGGACGGCGCCGCCCGCTGCGATCTCCACCAGCTTTACATTCGTGATGGAAAAACGCAGGTTATTAATTCAAGTTTACTCTTACAACCATTTGAAAATTGAAGTAATTGAGATAAAATTGAAGCTTTTCATGGAGTACCTTTCCATTGCTCAGATATTTGGCCTCATTTAGAGCATTCATTAAACCGCCTTTTGGATTCCAACTGAACTTATACCTGAGTGCATTATCAGAGCACTCTGGAGCCGGAAGACCTCCGCAATACGATGTGAAGGACAGAATCTTGAAGAAAGACAAAATTAGAATTTAGGCCTACCGTTAGGCCTTCTTAAGATGATAATGAGACATGAATAGAAAGTTGAAGAAAGAAAAAAAATTATAATTTACCCGTACGGTAATTAATATGATAGATACCGGTATTATTAGTATGATTAATATTATTATTATATAGAATTAATACGATACCGGTACATATTAATATTAAAATAAATAATTAATACACTGTACATAATTAATTGATACATAATTATTGAGACATGAAACTTTTGATAAACAAAAGTTGCAAGCGTGCAGAACATACTTTGCCACCATTTCTTTGCACCTCGTCGATACACTCCATCGCAAGCAGATGGTCGATTCCAGGATCCAATCCAATTTCGTTCAAAATAGTCACACCGTTTTGTTGAGCGCTGCAAAAAAATGCTACAAATTGTATGAACAATCAAAAATGCAAACTAATTACTTGGGATTTTTATGACCTGTTGACCCCAGGCATCATAAATAAATTAAAGAAATATAGTGCCCAGATGGCAATCCAAATAAAAGTTACAGGTAGGCCTACTTACAAAATGGACAATAGATCATATTAGAAAGAATATTGCAAGTGTATTACAATCAAAATGTAAATAATTATAAAGTGTAAAGATTTTGAATAATAGTCAATGTTTGGTAAAATTAATTATTGCCAACTCTGGAGACTATTCTCTATTTTTAAGGCTGCAATAAAAAAACAATTTTAAAGAACATTGAACAATTAACTAAGTTACTGATGCAGAAAAAAGTGTTTAAAGCGCAAATGCAATTGTGTAATTATTCTATTATTAATAATATAGTACATAATTTATTATATATTATATAGGCCTACAGTGTATTTGTTATTAATTATTATATACGGTACGGTATATATGCTTACATATTGTGCAGATCTTTCATTTCTTTTGTCATGTAACTTGCTGTTACCATGTTCACGTGATTTCGAATGCATAGATCAGCAACAGTTGAATGCAATGAATAAGGCAACAGGCTAGAATTGCATCAATTTGAAAAGAAACCAAAAGAAACAAAGACAACAAAGTTAATACCGGTACTTGTTTGTAAAACTAAGGTTGGTATCCATAAATGGTAAAAACGAACGCTCAAGCGCTACTTTAAACAAACTAAACTAAATTCTAGTCCCCATTGGGACAAGAATTTGTAGTGTGACTTAAATCATGGATTCTGTTCCTCTTAGGCCTACAAGGTGTCTAAAAGTAAAGACACGTTCGAGTCGACTCAATACCGGTACCGACGTACTGCAGCATAGTGAACTAAATCGTGACTTGAATTAGACAAGACTTGAGGCGAGCTAAATTAATTTTCAGCTAAAGTCACAAATTTAGTCAAAGATAGGGATAACAGCCTTGGGCTAGATGCAGCACACTAGAACAACTTTGCGAGCCTTGTTGTCCAACACGACACGTGGGGTGTCGCCGACTTGAGGAACCATCATGGACGCCGCCGTCATGCTTTCCATGCTGACAACGCTCGCAACGTTCGAAACGTTAAGCGTACAATGTACATTGAACTTAATTAGCGATATTCTACCCGGTGCTCAATCTGAACGTCATTTATGAATACTTTGAACCTGATAACAGCGTCAACGCTCTTGATTATGTCTTCCAAAGTGTCCGGCCTTTCGATAACGTTCAACAGGATCGGCTCAGCATTCTTGAATTTTCTCGCCAGCTTATCGGCTTCGTCCTTCAGGGCCGCGGCTTTAAAATAAAACGGCATTCTTGTATTTATTTTTTGGCAATTTATAGTTAACATGAAAAGATCGTCATGTACTGTACATGTAGAGTTCTGGACAAAGCAGTAAATATAACAATTAAACAGATTAATTAATGGAAGCTCACCGACGATGACCGAAATAGAGCTATCTCGAAGCAGATACTCAACCACGGGCTCTGACACGTATCCAGCTCCAAGAACAAGGACCCTTTTGCAGCCAGGTTCACGGTCCACGTTCGCTTTCAACAGCCTAACATTTCATTTTTTGGTATAAAAGCATTACTGTATAAAGCTTACTGTGTAAGGCTGGACTTTTAGAGCTGCCTCGACTTGAAAAGAATCCCAAGACAGCTAGGCTCATTTTTTCCATTCAAAGAGGGAAAGTCATCAGAGCCTGTCTTGGGATTTTTTCAAGTTGAGACAGCTCTAAAAGTGATTAGTGATTCCAGCCTAATTAATCACGTTGCCAAATATTGTACAAAGTCAAATAAAATAAAAAAAAAGCGAGAACAATTAAATCAACCTGTTAGATATTCGTAATTCTTCAATGTACTCAAAGTTTTGCGTCAATCTACCATTACTGGTTATCCAAGCCTACAAAAATTACAATCTGATTAATTATCAAATTATTCTATAATGTTACTGTATTAATTAACAAGTAATTGTGCGAATTCGGTGCGATTTGTAGTGTTTTATGATTCTAGACTTACCCCGCTAATGATTGATGGAAATTGGTGCTCTTCCAACGGCTTTGAGGCATCCGATTGTAGCTGAAAATATTTCTAATATTAACAACGAGCTCACAGCTCACAATGGACCAAATATTACGTTTATAATTGAGGACAATAATGGACATTGGACAAACACAAACACCAAATTAAGGAATTGCACTGGAGGGTAACCCACGATCGACTTTCCAAGACAGAAACAAAACTTGTGGACAATTGGACATTGGATCAAACACAAACACCAAATTAAGGAATTCCACTGGTCGGTAACCCACGACTTTCAAATACCAGGTCGACACAAACTAAATATGAATGGACACGCAATGTCTTGAAGCTCACAATGTCTGGAATGTACGGGAAGAGTAAATCTCCAAAGAAATCCGTCGCTTCTCTGGGCAGCTGTGTTGGCATATTGTCGATGGAACACACCAAGACACCCGAGCCAGCAAAACTATGGAAATCGGCGAGACACATTTAATAAAACAAGTGTTACCACCTGATAATATCCAACACAATTCGATCAACATATAAATCTAAGCGTAATTATATGCGTTTTAGCCTCAATGTCAACATATGTAGGCCTATACCTCTCATTGTTCTTGTGCTGATCAGTGTCGTACAGGCAAAAGGGCGTGTCAATGGTAGTGCAGTCCGTCATGAACTCGATTGAGCCGCCAGGATCAGCCGATATGTCGCAAATGGCGAGCAGTCGGTGCGGCAGGGTTGGTGAGCCGACGCTGCTCGAGATCCAAGGCGTGGACGCTGGTCGCAGCAGGTACTTCGCGTCGGGTATCGTCAGCAGTTTTGGCGAATTCACGGCCCAGTAAATACCGTTGAGAATCACCGAAGCGTACGGAGCGATCTATTTATTAAAATAACATACAATTCATTAAGATGGAGCCTTTAACCAAGTTGATTTGGTTAAAGGCTCCATTTTTATGTTAGTCAACAGAGTTGAGGAGATTTGTCAGGCTTGACGCGACGTGCCTCCCGAATGAGGTGATGGTCCGTTATTTTATTTAAAATGAAAGGTGCTTAAAATTGACATTTAGAGAAAAAAAATGCTAAAATTAGTGAAACCGTCAAAATATTTTCTTGGCTTAGAAACGAAGAAAATATTTTGACGCTTTGAATAAGTTTAGCTTATTGTTGTGCTGAAGTCATCGGATAAACCTAAAACAAAAAAAAATGGAAAACAGATGTCGCTTTCCCTTTAAATAATATCGTCCATACTTATAGAAAGAAATAAAAAACTAAACCTTTTTGCTGAAGTTTGAATAATATCGCTGAGGATGTTCATCATATTCTTCCGGATCAAAGCGCCCGCCTTCCTTACGGACCAAGTGGTCAGCTCGACGGACAGAGCACGCGTACAATTTATTGGTCGCTTGCGGAATAAAAATAAACAAACAAAAATACCCAATTTTAATATTAAGAAATCCTTTTCTAGCTAGTTTGGTTTTTGAAAAAATGATAAATAAATAAATACCGGTTCAGGTAAATAAAACAAATAAATAAATAATAAATACGGTACATAAATAATAAATAAATACGGTACCGTACATAAATAATAAATAAATACGGTACCCTACATAAATAATAAATAAATACGGTAGCGTACATAAATAAATAATAGATAAATAAATAATACATATCGGTAAATAAATAAATAAATAACGGTAAATAAATGGATAAATAATAACTAAAGTCAGTGGTTGCATGGATACGAACCCACGATCTGGTACATTTGTAAAAACTCTAATTGTCAAAATTTAAACACTTCGTAAATAAATCAAACACGATACCTCCATGTTCTGCCACTTTACGAAGCATGTCAGGCGGAACGTATTCGTGGGGAAGTTCAGAAAATAAATCTTGGCCTCCCTGGAATAACGCATCAAGCATCAAGAATGGCAAAAATGTTTGCAATAGAGCATAAGCTTAATAATAAATAATATAAATAAATAAATAACATAATATATCTAAATGTATCTGTAAAATATATATAAAATGTACTATATAAAAGGCTTACTCAGAATTTAAAGAGTTTAATTAAATTTAAAAGCTCAAGTGCTTGATGAAACACACCTGAGATACGTTTCCAGAGCCCGTGAACACAAAAGTCAATGGACCGATGGATTTGGGCATCATGCCCAATGCTATCTCATAGCCGGCGTCGCGGATCGCTTGTCGTGCCATGCCACTGTTACGATAGTTGTGTGCTGGTCCGATATGCTAATTGAATTGACCAATATGAGTTTATTTAATAAGACATAAATTAAATAATAAATAAATAAATAATAAACAATAAATAAATAAATAATAACAAATAAAGAAATAATACATAAATAAATATAAATAATAACAAATAAAGAAATAATAC
>JAQIYI010001654.1:0-11313 GCA_034700265.1 Polyzonium germanicum
CTCGTAAACAAAATTGTCAATTCGTTACCTCGACGCAAGTTTCAACCTCGACATAGCTGTTCATTATAGGAAGGATGGTCTGCAAGAGAAAAGCAAAAATCAGATTCAAATGCTAAAAACAATGCTTTGCAAAATTTGAACAACGTTCGCCAATATGACTAGGCCTACGACTTACGTCTAACCCGCTGGTGTCAATCAGGTCGCACTTGTTTCCGACGAGGATGACGGGCGTTCGGTGTTCCTCGCCGAGTTGAGTACGAATAAGAGGCAACCAGTATTCCGTGATCTGTAGTCGATAGAAGACAACGTTTCGTTGGCTTTACTGACCACACTCTGTTTTTACGAATGTGAATAGCTGAACACTTATGCGTATCGCAACTTACCCGATTGATGCTGTGATCGTCACCGTACGCAAAAACAATGCAAATGACATTTGCCTGAAACATATTATGTAAGTTTGTGAAAATAAGCCCTGCATCACTACGCTCAGTAGCCACTAACTCAAGCGAGACAACGTAAGCCAGCTCTATGTGCTTTATAATTCCATTGAATTTCATTATTATTTCATTATTTCATTTTATTAAACGGAGATACATTCTGGAATTACGACAATGAAGTTCAAATAGACATGAACATTAAATAATTGAATTCAATGTTAAGTAGGCCTATCGCGTGTATAAAGCAGACTTGAGTTAGTCACACGCGAGTATTGAACATAATTCCCCGCCGTACAAGGTTATCTTCAATGAAAAAATGTACATTCATCCGAAAACCTGCTTGAGTGCAGGAAAAAAGATAACATTATGACATTCATTGCTGTTACAAATACTTACGCGAATTATTTCGTCAATAAGCTGGTCTTCAGATTGTTCCTGAGCTAAATGGTGAAAAAAGAGTTTTATTTCAATCATGTTTGAAGAAACACGCCCTTTAAAGGGATTTAATCACTAAAGGGCTTGACAGTTTCAATCAAACCTTTCACAAAAGTTACTCACCCATAGTTCAGTATTATGAGTAGGTGATAACCTTTAACTAACGTTTGAGTATCGCTCATTTAGTGATTCTTTATTGATATTAAAGTTTGACTTTAATAAATAGGCTGGTGAGGTGACGTACCAGAGTAATCGACGATGTGCGTGGGGACCTTTTCTGGAGTAACATCGGCTGGAATCGTTATCTCTTCGGCTCTGGCAGGCACGAAGTCAGCGAACTCTTCACTCACCAAAGACAAGACTAGAGTGGTCTTACCGACTCGGGCTTAAGAAAATAAATTACAAAAAAATCAAATAAGTTAAAACTAACCTTGCAGTAGCGCCTACATATATTTTCATGTATGCCTACTACGAAAATCCAAGCTGAATTGATTCGCGATTTTTCTATGCTCATAACGTTAACGTTTGGGAGCGCGATTTTTCTATGCTCCTAACGTTAACGTTAGGAGCATAGGAGAATCGCGAATTGAATCAGCCTGGATCAGTACATGTAGGCCTATACACTACCGGTATGTAATATTTCTTAAGCTTCACATTATCGCCACTAGGTGCGATGCGGCACTCAATGTAAAATTGCCACCCGGTCGACTGTTCATGGCGGTTGCTAAATTTTGATTCAATGTTGATTCAATGGCAAGGTCGACTGTTAATGGCGGTGGTCACGTGACTACCCTACCTCACATTACCCTATTTATCATGCTGTCCCGGGAAACTGAAACTTGGCTGGCCATGTCTGGCCAATATTGGCCAGACTTGGCTGGACATGTCTGGCCAAGTTTTAGCAGACGACACGTAGGACAGTGTTACACAGTAGGCCTAACACATATGGACATGCACTTGGCTCACATTAAACTTACGTTCGCCAACCAGCAAGATGCGTACATTGCGGCGTGTTGCTCCTCTATTCATCTTGTTGAAAATGTAAAGTCAAGAGTCGTGAAAGTGGTGTAACACCTTTCACCAATGGAAAGGTCAAAGGTCACCGCATTGTTAATTTATCAGCCTGACTGAGATGACGTGAATCATCTTTAAAAGTAAGAATTTAACCAGCATTAGTTACTAACGCTAACTAGCCAAATATGGCTAATGTATCCTAAAACCTAACCAGAAATACATGTAGAGTTGTACACAAATACCGGAAAGTACAAAAAATTGGAGAAAAAAGTGACATCTCAGTCAATGATCCCTTCTTCTTCTTATATTGTTTTATTAAAACTTTTGGCATTTGACGTATACATGACGTATTCAAGCCACATCGCTGGGAAAATTGCTACAATTAAAGCCGACCGGAGAATCAAACTGGACAACCAGAACATCACAACACCCATGGGATGGTGGAATGGGGATCGAACCTACGACTTCCAGCAGCCATGAGCGGGCAGATACAAATCAGCATGCTGTGTTCTACCCACTGAGCCACCGGAATACCTTATCTGCGCAAGGCCTCCTGACCTTGGTCTGTGCATAGCCTTCTGATATGGTCTGTGCCTCTTTTAGAAGCGAAGTTGGCGTAATGACCCCTGGCGGCGCTACGTTCGTTTCAAAAACAACGAAAAATGGCGTCTGCTCTGGAGCAGTTCGTGAACGCTGTCAGGACTTTGTCGGCGCAAGGTAAAGTTTCCTAGTAAATTCTTTTAAAAATTCTTTGTAAATGGTCCGTGAGAATCTATAAAATGTTTGACGATTGTTCACACTTGTAAAATGTATGCTCTAAGATTCATAAGGGTTAGGCCTCGTTCATAACATGTAGGCCAGTCAGTGTCAGCCAAGTGCTTATACTGGTTCTCCACCAAAAGTACCCGAGCCGTGCCCTCCCGTGCCGTGCTGGGAGTCTGGCCCGTGTTTCCACCGGACAAAATATAGCCAGTCAGAATTAGAACGGATATTGTATTGCTGTCTGCTAACAACTTGGCACTCAGTGTTGCCAGATAAGGGTATCTGGCAACCTGGACAAAGTGCTCAAACAGGGCCAGATTCTACCCGGGAAGAGAATGGGTTCCAACCATTCCAAAGTTACCCGGGAGCTTCCCGGTTTGGACTGGTAAAAAAATGCGGTGGAGACACGAGCCGTATTCAGGCCAGAACGGTACTGTCCCGGGTCGCATGTCGGTGGAGAAACAGTATTACATGTAGCCTACGCCTGCCTACCGGTACAACCGTAGACCTACCGCTACCAGTTTGGAATCTGTCCTCAGCTGTTTAAACAGCGGCAATTTTTGTTTAATGGGAGTCAGTAGAACTAGATCGGTATATAATATTTGCATGCGCTACAATGGCGCTCTTATAAGAACTCTCTGTTTCTTTCAAAGTATTCATTTTTTCTTTGTCAGTTTTGCATGCGTAAATTATAATTTTCAATAAGTTTTACACTTCTACTTAGGCCTATACATTACATTGGGGTCTATGGAAAGGTCAAAGTTTAAGTACTGGTAGCGTTAACTTAGTAAACAAGGCCCCTGGGCCGCTTCGCGGCCCGTCCGCCTTGTGTCGTGCGCCCTCTGTCGGGCGTCTCTGCACGGTCAATCTTGTACACTCGAGCTATCTGAAAAGACCCCTGTCATGGTCCGAGAGTAGACCGTTTTAAGTCCTTTTGATTTTCCAGCTTCCTTCCTCGACCCTTAATGTTATATTCTATGATTGGTCAGCATTCTCCCTCTTACTTCGCTTTGAGAATGACGGGGTTCGAATTTCGAAACATGGTAAATGTCGGCTGAGATTGGAGACGCGGGTCTCTGAACCGAAAGGTTCTTTGTTCGCGCCCTGGTAGTAGTGACTTATTTTTTTCTCTTTATTTTCAACGCAGACCGACTGACAGACGGACTTTTGAGACTTAGCCTCCACCACAAACACACACACACTACACACTGCCAGATCACCGTTCTTAATAGATAGGATAGGATATTAGCATAATTCCGATCGAATTATATAAGCCTAATTCAAATGTGGAAATCTAAACTACACTCGAATTATTATTGGTTTCGTTTCGTTTAAGGTCATTTCATTCAGCTCAGCGATTGTCTCAACAAAAGCACCGAGATTCTAGTTAGAAATGCTCAACATTTGGGCAACGTACTGGACACGCTCGACCTGCAACAACACTCTCTCGGCATCATGGCGATATTGTAGGCAAACCCTTTTCAATAGACTTATTTCATGTTGTAGAAAATTCTACATGTAGGCCTAGATTTTGACACACAATGTTTTTAAACTAATTTTCGTTCAAATCTGAAAAAAAAAACATTTTCTCTATTATGTTGTGATCGTGAACCACCCAAGTGACCCTAGTAGCCCCTATAGGACTTATAGGTCTATCTTACACACGCTGCGAGCCTGTGCCCGTAATTTTTGTTTTCTTTTTTTTTCGCTCGCGACTAGATGCGTGAAGCTTAGTTTGACCAACGCCACTGACCAAGAGGCGCTCCACGCTCAGGTTCAAGAGTTCATTCTGAACTGTAATGGCGAACAAGTCAGGTTCGCGAAGGACACATGTAAGTATTGTAACGCCAATTCACGCCATTCTCTTTAGAGTATGATAGGGCATTATTTCTAATTTTTTTATTAAATATAAAAACAAGCTAATAGTTAATGTTTCTAATTTTTTAACAGATGCTAAATTGTGTCACTTATTTGCACAAAGCGTGATCGATAAAAAACAGGTTCGTGCACATTTCATTTTGGCTAATTATCTTGTGTGTGATAGTTAAGCCAGCCATACAAGTTGGACTAACTGTGTTGGCAAAACAGAATTTGATTCAGTTTTATTTTGTATTTGGTGTGTTTTATAAATAATACGTTCATATAGGCCTACTTATTTTCCAAAACTCACCACATGCGCTCATTATGTTGGGCCATTTGTGTAGGTTCAATTCAGCTTGAACATGTATGGGGGCTTTTAATGTGAGCGTAGTAATGATTAATGAACTAATGTTTAACAATCTCGTACCGTGTATAAATGAATTCTTGTACTTTTCGTTTGAATGACAGCCGTTGTGTGGAATCGACCTTCTTTGCCGTGCCATTCGCAAGATCCAATTGTTTTCATCTCAGTTGACGTCCATCCACGCTGATCTTTGCCAGGTTAGATAAAATAAATTAATGTCAAGCTTTAGGTTAAATTTAAAATATGTATGCCCATTGCCCAAAGTAAAAAGATCTTTATTTAGGTGTCGTATTCACACAAATTATTTTTCAATTATTCAACTGGCCCACTTTGTGACTTTACATATAACATATTTTTTAGTTACATTTTCTAGCAAAACCGAGTATTACTAGTGAATGTGATCTATAACTACATGTATAACAATTTTGGCTCATGCTGTATCAATCTTGTAGCATTTTTCATTACTGAATAAGTTTTATTAATTTTTAAATTGCATGTACCCAACTCACCTTGTTTTTCCTCAAGCTCTGTCTTTTGGCCTTGAATATGAAACCAGCATTGGAGTTTCTTGACGCGGACGTGACGGACATTAGCAAAGAAGTGAGTCCAAGTCTAAAAAAAGTATGTTCAAATAACTACTACTAGAGAATATAGATAACTAATTAACGTGTGTGACTGTAAAAATGATTGAGCAAATTATTACGATATAAATGTATCGAACACTTTCATGGCGCGCACATACAGGCAGGGCACTATGATGCCAAGCACTTTCTCTTGTACTACTACTATGGCGGGATGATCTACACGGCGCTGAAGAACTACTCGAGGGCGCTGTACTTCTACGAGGTGGCCATCACAACTCCCAGCATGGCCGTCAGTCACGTGATGCTAGAGGCCTACAAGAAGTACATCCTTGTCTCGCTCATCCTTAATGGAAAAGTTAGAAAAAATTCTGTATTCAACAAATAGTTAATTATTGTACAATGATAGCTTATTGTTGACTTTCGGCTGATTCTGACTGCATAATTTTTATCGCGTAAACCGACTGGTTCACCAGCTCTTGAACAAAAGGTAATGTCGGGCAGCATGATCCAAAATTTAAATTGCACAATGCCAATCAGCCTGAAGATAAGGAAAAGCATAACATTTTCCTGTAGCCTACAGCCCTACATACTAGTGCAATCTGAACCTGTCTCGAAATATTTTGTATTTTTGTTGCTAAATTTACAGCATTCTATAGTACGAGCAGATCCTGTAGATTTATTTCATTATAAAAATTATTTAAATCATAGGCCTAATGAAAATTATGGAAAACCACAAAATGTAACGTGTTACCTTACCCTTTACATCAAGCATGAATCCAATTTTAATTTATTTGGTTATCATGTTCCCAACTTGAAGGTGCTGAATCTTCCCAAGTACACGTCGCAGGTCGTGGGCAGGTTCATTAAGGTATTTGTGTCCACGCGTTATTTTTTCAATCAAGTTTATCTGCAACATAATTAATTTTAAAACATGATTTATGTATATTTCTTAAAGCCACTGAGTCAAGCGTATCACGACCTTGTGACCGCGTATGGCACTAACAATCCCGACGAATTCATAGCTGTGATGAACAAGAATCGTGAAACCTTCAGCAGAGTGAGCTAAAGCCATCATTTAAGTGTTTCAATTCTGACTGAGACAGCATTTTGTTGTTCTTTTTCTTCAGGACAACAACATAGGTCTTGTGAAGCAGTGCCTCGCATCCCTATACAAGAAGAATATTCAGAGGTTAACTAAGGTGACAGTTTTTTATTTTGGCGCTGTCTGCTGAAGTTTTGAATTTATTTTACATATTAAAATTGGAACTAGGCCTAATAATCATAAGTTTTCTTTTTGTATTTACCTGGTCGCTGAAACAGACCTTTATGACCTTATCCTTATCGGACATGGCAAGCAGAGTGCAGCTCACTGGTCCCAAGGAAGCTGAACAGTACATCTTACACATGGTACGTTGATGTAAAATTGCAATGTAGAATAACAATGTGTAGCATAACAACGGTTGTATATTGCAAAGACATCTTGCGATAACATAAAACATGCAAGAGCATAATACAACTAATTTTCAAATTTGAAAGCGAATCTTATCTTCTTATATATTAATAGCGGTGCTCTGTCAGTCTATCTATCTGGGCCCTTTTGATTTTCCCGCTTCCCCCTGCAGGCCTGCATACTTTCGTAGCTCTGTGTGTGGTGCAGCGAGAGTGATTTTTCCCCCTCATAAAGCGCTCCGATCTAAGCCTCAGCCGATCACTGAGAGGGACAGTGGCTTACAAGTTAATCTAGTAGATCGGAGTGGGCAGAGACGCCCGTCGCCTTTTTTACGAGCGTATATCTATTTCAGTTTCACTATAAATTTATTTTAGAAAATTATTCGGCATCCTTAAGGAATTTATTTTTTCCGCCATTTTTCTTCAAATCGAGTTAGGCCTGTATGTAGGCAAACCGCTCGTCTTTGCTGCGTTAGAAATTAACAAGTAACTGCATTTCAATTAAGATAATTAATTGGTCGCGATACTGTTTGCGGAAATCGTGACGCAATGAAAACTATAGGCCTACATTGTGGAATATAATATTTAGGACTTTTCCATGGCCATGGTTTTTCCATTCATCTAACCTAATTTCTGTGAGTGCTTTTTGACTCATCAATCACTTTTTTTTATTTTATTTTCCCTTTTAGAGGACAAAAAATAGGCGCAAATCCATACGCATGCCTCTAACAATGTGACACTGCTTATGGTTATGGTGATGATGGACTGCTGATGGTACGTAAAGGCAAAGAAGGCAAGGCGAACGCGTCCCAATGGACGAAATTGCGGCAACGGCGACCCGCGCGTCTTCACTTTTCCATTATCGAAATTAGACGAAAATTCATTTGCTTAGACGCTAGTTTTAAGAGAGGAGGATAGAGGGGGGGAAGGTCCTTTGCCCCTCATCTGTACCCTACATGTCATCAAAGCCAAAGGGTGACCCCCCCCCCTTCCAACCTACCCCACTTACCATAACCCGCCCTAGATTCTAGGATTTCTCCTCTTGCTCAAGTTTAGTCTCTTGAATTCTTCCATACAAGTATACAGGGTGTTTCAGAAGAGTTAATTCACTTTATTCTAAAATTCTGTAGGATCTAACTTTGATTAAGTCAAAAAGTTAGTAATTCCCGCCATTTAGGATCGTCAGTAGGACTTTAGCAGCTTGAAATCCACACTGTCAGTCTACAGTTTCATTATTTTGACAGTAGATGGCAGTATACGATAATTATCGATGCTTAAGTCTATAATGATCTACTTACATCGATGATTATCTGTGATTAGCTACCGTATGCTTATATCGATATTTATCTATGATTAGCTGTACTTACATCGATAATTATCGACAATTATCGGTGCTCTCATCGATAATTATCGATGTAAGCTGACGACTGCTTCAAAATGTCGATTATACAATTGTAATCGCCATTTTGAATTTGTTTTTATATTTATTTTTATAAGCCATTGCTTGTGCGTGGGGAGACAATACAAACATCCATGTGGTATAGGCGGGATTTGAACCCACAGCCAGGGGCCACTCTGGTTAGGTGGTTAAGAGTGACGAGCTCTAAATTCATTCCTCCTCACTGGCTGTGGGTTCGAATCCCGCATTGGCTTATGTGGGATCCCATCCCCTATATAAAAAGAAACAAAAAAAAATGTGGTTAGATTGATTTAGGATTGATCTGTTGAGTTATGGTTTCGCGAGGTTAAACATATCGTCCACGTTTACTTTGGAACAGCCTGTAATTTCCTTTATACAATGTAGTTGCCTTTTAAAATGACATAAATGGGCGGAGCGATGCCTTAGAACGATGATCAAAAATATGAATATCGATCTAATATCGATGATTCTTCTGTGGTTTTGCTGGTTTAGTTTCACATAATACAGGGTGAGTGTAATTTAGAAACAAAATAAATTTGTTCATTTGAGTATATTGTATAATCAAGCTGCTAGCTGCCGTTAGGCCCCCAAATAATAAAGTTCGGACTTGGATGATGAGACGCAAAGGGGGGTATGATGAAATATTGGGGGGGTTAAGAGTGCATGGAGAGGGTGGTAAAACATGGAGCTGCCGGATTCCTCCTTGTTTTTAGGGATGACATTTTATTTTTATTTTTTTTTTCCATTCAGCCATCTTTCTATTCTTCTCGGAACATCCATCCATCTCGGTCGTATATATAAAAATGCATTCTTTGATGTATTCATGGTTATATGGCTGTACGTTATGAATTGGAGCATGAAGGCGATAAGACAGTGGGCGAAAACACATCCACAATTTCCAAATGATGATCAGAGCTTGAGGGACCCACCCTTCCATCCATAGGCCCACCGCCCATACAACCACGCTTCATCTTCGAAGCCTTTGGAAGCTGTATACGGTCTATTACTCTATTAGGCTCCTGTTAATATCACATTTTGGTGATTCGCGCGCGCGAACAAGATTATCTTTGCGTCGATCAAAAGCAACCGTCACTGGAGCATTGTTGTGTGGCCCTACATTGTATTAGGCCTGTAATGTACGGGGGAGTTAGGCTCAGCTGACGCGTTAGTCAGTAGTAGTGTTCATGTTGGACGATATTCACTCGGATGTGATGTCGGGAGTCCAAGTCGAGCGAAAATCCCCCGACCAGGCCCAGTGTTGCGGAAGAAGTCCTTGCACAATGGCGGCAAGGGTTCCGCGGGCGGACAAAAGTTGCCCTGGCGGAAGTGGCCAAAAGTACAACATACTTTTGCCGTGATCCCAGGAAAAGTGAGCAAAACTACTCACCACGAGAATCTTAAAGGAATACTTATGCCGGAATTGCTAATTCTCAATGTCACACTTGTCTCGAGTCAAGACAGCTTTAGTAACTTCCGGTTATAAAGGGAGATTATTTGACAAAGTTCGTGATTGCGTAATACGATCGAGAGGATCATGCGCGTGCAGAACTGCAGATTGTAGTTGATGGTAATCATCTCCCTTTATAACCGGAAGTTACTAAAGCTGTCTTAACTCGAGACAGGTCTGAGACTGGCGTTTAGTGATTCTGGCCTTAAGCTGGAATCACTATGATAATGATAACGGTAGGATTTCGGGGTCAACAGGTCCTGTGGACCCAATTATAGACCCCTAAGCCCTAGCAGAACCAAGGGACAAGACAAACACCCAAGGGATACAGGAAGGAATCGAACCCTTAACCCCCATAGTCAGAAGTAGAAGCGAGCCCTAACCAACTGAGCCACTGGAACTCTTAAGACGTTGTCTCGACTTTTAAAAAAAAATCCCTGGACAGACTGAATGTTTTAAGACGTTGTCTCGACTTGAAAAAAAATCCCGAAACAGACTGAATGTTTTAAGACGTTGTCTCGACTTGAAAAAATCCCAAGACAGGCTTAATGCCGACATTTTTGTTAACTTAACATGAAGAGCGATTGCCGTCAAAATTAGGGCAGCATCTGCACGCGCCTCTCGAACTCATTAGCGATTACGCACTTGCGAATTTTGACTGTAATCTACCTTCATAGACGGAAGTGGCTTAACCTGGTCTTGACTTAAGCTCGCTCTCTTTAGATTTGCATTGGTGATTCCGGCCTAAGGATCTTAGTTTGGAAAATTTGAAATAAATTCAACTCAGTTTTTCATTTGTTTCTAAACAAATTTCTGGAAATTTTTCTTGTACATTTGCCTTATTTTGGTACTGTTTTGGGCAAAAATAATTCGTCGTCTGCTTTTGCCCATGTTTGGTCCTCCCTCTCGCCTCCATTTTATCCGCCGAGCGGCTAAAACTAGCTTGGCCCGAGCAAAACGGATTCTTTACATTTAGTTCTTGGGCCTACATTAAAGAGATGTTGGCGCGCAAACATTATACGGATTGTAAGGCCTACTTAATGGGCTTATACAGTGGTGGGCCTATACCCATCGTCCCCTCGTCTTCTTTTTAACGTGTTTATCAAAGCAAAACTAAGCTCGAACGGGTTATAGGCCTAGGCCTATTAGCAGTCGCTTCGTCGCTCGTATTCATTCGGTGACACAATTTGAAAAAAGAAAAAAAAATGTCTGCATCAGGCTTAAAAATTACATTAAGGCCTACTTCAGCATACGCTTCCGCCATTTTTTTTACTAATCTGATTTCGCTTCTATCCAAGTTAGTTGGATGGTGATGACGTGTCTATTTCGCTATTCCTCCTACCCATTCCATTCACTTTATGCAGCGTAGATGGGCGTACTTACAAAATTCTAGAAAGTTAAAAATAATATTTAATTAGGCCTATAATTAAATATTTTTCTGGAAAGTTAAAAATAATATTTAATTAGGCCTATAATTAAATATTTTTCTGGAAAGCTAAAAATAATATTTAATTATAATTAACTATTATTTTTCTGGAAAG
>JAQIYI010001655.1:0-11311 GCA_034700265.1 Polyzonium germanicum
ATGCAGTATTCCAGTTACGTGGTGTATAAGGTGTTTCATCGGACGAACGGTGAGTTTTTGCCTTGAAATTGGGTGTCGCTTCCCCTTTAAAGTGGGAACAACGTGCTTTATAAATTATGCACAATCCAGTTATGCCAGCATTATGACTTTTTTAAATTTTATTTACGTTTTATTATATAATTATTAAAGAGAGATATTCCAGTTTGAATTTAACTTTTTTATTTTATTTTTTATTATTTAATTTGCTGTTTTTTTAAATAATTATCACACTATGCGTATGGAATCGAAACATAAATACATGATTTACAATTTTTGTTTGTAATTGGATGCCTTTTTTGCAACTTTTCACAGCACTTGCGGGAAAGTTGTGCTATATCGTAACGCGCCTTCCGCGCTCTGCGCTAGAGGTCACCCGAATCCTGTGAGTGACACCAAGGAGCGTAGAAGGACACGAATTTTTTAATATTTATTTATAGTTAAAATATAATTTCTTGTCGCTGTTCGAAACTATTATTCGTGATGATGGATCATTAGCTGATTGAAAATAACTAGCGATATTTTACAACATGCACATTCTTCTTCTTCTGTCTTACTCCATGCGTTTCTCACACGGAAATGAACATACATGTATTTTAAATATAAAAAATATATGAGCGAAAAATATTTGGGGATATATCGGAAATATATGCGCAATATATTGGAAATACTCTGGAAATATTCGAAATTGGGACCATACCATATATGCCGAATATACAGTATAAATTATATAAATATAGGCCTTAAATAGGCCTATGCTTTATGATGCATATTACCGGCTCTGTATATAATATGATATATATAAAATATATTTCATTTCCGGTTGAGGATTATAAGATGATGTCAGCAGTGGATCGAGCGACCTTTGATCCTACTGAGTCATATGGGAGCTAACGATACCCAACGCCGGATGTAAAGCACGATTGGTCAAGATTCACAACTACCGGCATAAATAAATTCTAATTTAATCGAAAAATCATTTTTATTCGAAGCCAAGTATATTCGTTTCTGATCACGTCAACCGTAGGCCTAATTGTCATTCCACGTAGACGAACTTCCTACTTATACGAGCGTATGTACTGTACATATCCTTTTGCCATATTTCACATGTAGGCCTATAAACGCACTTCAACTTCTACTTTAATTGATGTAATTATTGCGGATTTCCGGATCGTGGTAGGCCTAACTGAATAAAATTTTAAAGAAACAAAGACGAATTTATAACCTAGTGATGCTGAAAAATGCATCAGGATCAGTGATGATGACTATACTATAAATTCAAAATAAGGGAGGGAGAAGGAATCCCACATAACCAATTCGTTGTGCGTGGGTAAACAAGACAAAACACCTATATGGTATGCGCGGGATTCGAACCCACAGGCACTGAGGAAGAACCCTATATTAAAGGGGAAGCTTCACGGATCTTCAAATCAAAAAATCACTTAATTGAATCAAGCACCATTTGATAAAACAATCCAATTAAAAAAAATTAAATTATTTTATTCCTTTCATTTTTACGCCCAATCAAACATTTTACGCCTAAACAAGCATGGAAGCCGCCAAATGTGGGCAAATTCTTCATTTTAATTGCTTAGAATTAGGTATTTTTATTATAATATTCTGACACTGGCCATTTATATGAGATAGGAACCAAAGGTGATAGACAAACAATATACATGTATACAATATATGCTGAGTTATGCAAAATTATGCTGTTTGATTGACATATGAATTATATGCTTTTTTTTTCACTTCGTGCTTTCTACATTGACGTCAGGTAGAAATGTTTTAATTGAACACCATTGCGCAGAGTAAACACTAAACATGTCTTTGAAAAAACAATTGATCACTGGCTGTGTTACCTTGAACAAAGTCCTGTAGGCCTACCGGTATAACTTTCAAATGTAGCGCTCCTTGGGTGTCCTTGAAGTAACCTTGGAAACAAAGACGTTGTTTAGATTAATTATTGGATTATTGGTGTTGCATGCGCATGGCGCCAGCCTATAGTCAAACGGTTCAATCTCCTGGAATAAAATCATGCGCAGCAATCGCCGATGATCGTAATCGCACAGTTGGCTGACGACTATAGTAACATTTTTTGTAACTTTGCAAAAATATTAAAACAGATTCGTCGTCGACATATCATCATGCGCCATGCGTGAGAAACCGGTTTTCTCTTGGTTTAAATTTGTAGCTGCCTGCAGACGCCTAGGATTGCCTAAATTTAGGTTGAAACCTCATAGGCCTTGCTATTAATTACTACTTTTTGATAAAACCAAATAGCCTAAAACTATTTTTTTTAAGCGAGCTGCACAAAATTTCACCTTGACTCATCATGCGACGTCATTCTAAACGCATGAACTAGGCTTAGGTGATGCTATCTATCGTATGATGTCTCGCAATGTTTCTGCATACTAATTGCTTTTTATTGTATTTTTTCTTATTTTTTTTACCAGTCTTGAATTCACACTTTTTTAAAGGGGTGTTCCCGTTTAATTTGACGTCTTTTAAATTTTAGTTCCATTATTCAATTTGATTTTTTTTTTTTAGAATTATCAAAATTTATTCGAATGAAACCGGACCATAAATGCCCGAGTTACAATTTTTATTTGAAATTTGGCGCCTTTTATTTTTGCAACTTTCTGGAGCACTTCCGGTAAAACTGGGCTTACGCGTCTGCGCCAGAATGCGGCCAGAGGGCGCCTCCTCAACATGCATGCTGTGGGTTCGAATCCTGTATATGCCACATGACCATTTTTTTGTTTGATGTTTATTACCAGGTAATTAAGTGTAGTACCGTAAACTATTATTTGATGACTGCAAAAATGATTGTTGTATCGAATACATGAGTTAAAAATAACTGCTGAACACCTGAACTTTTTGGGGAAAGTTCTTCATTTCGCATATGCCCAGAGACTATAGAATATAAATAGGCACCGCACGTGGCGAAAAAATTGAAGCCAAAATAACTGCGATCACGTGACCATTTTGACGTAATTGTCGGCAAAATGGCGGCCCACAGTGTTCTTAATCCTGATTCAACAATTTCAACTGACTGCTTTCTTGTTTGTTGGTAAGTAATATATTATTTTATCTTATACTAAATACTCTGTAAATGTCAAAAATGCTAATCTAATCAGAAGAAAATAAGTGGACGGGCTAATTTACCAACGGGCTTGTCCGCCGGTCAGTATTATCGTCGCCAGAGAATGAAATCGTAAGAACACTGTGGGCCGCCATCTTGCCGCCAAAAACGTCAGAATGACGTCAGTCATCTGGGCTTTATGGCTTCAACTTCCGGTTGGGTAGTGTCCATTTATATTCTATAGTATCTGGTTGCGTTACTCGACGATGACGAAGACGATATCGCCATCTAGGTTTCAAGTGAGCAAACATAAAACGGGTGGCAAGAGGACGCAGCGATTCGCCTCGTTAAATGAGCGCATAATTTGTGCGGGCAGATACCGCACAATGGGTTAAATGGGTAACGTACCTTCGGCCACTGCGTTCATAAAGCTTTGTCGAAAAACGGATTAAACGAATGGGAAACGGGGTTTGAATGTGGTGGAGCGACGTAGGCCGTATGCGCAAGCGGCCATTTTATTTCGACTAAAACGGGGGGCTGGGCTGGGGCGGGAGGAGGTACTCACTGCTGATCTTCATGCCGCCAAACGGTGGCTGCTGTTGCGGCGCCGCCATCGACTGTTTCGCGAAATTCGCGCCCTCCGCGAACGATGTTGTGCGCGGTCTTCCGCTCATCGTCGACGACGAACGACGAATTTGCTGCTCCGGTTTAGCCTTTGCTTATTCGTTCGTGTGTTCGCCTCGCGGGGCTGTTTGGTCGAGGCTCTCGATGCGATTATTCTAAAAGCTAAAAACACTCACTGGTTTTACATCCTTCCATGCTCGTCGTCTTCCTCGATGGTCCCTCTTGTCCTCGTTTGCGCGCGAACACACTTTGCGTTGGCACCGCGCGCTCCTCCTTCCTCGTTCACTCGGTCGCAAAACTCACTGATCGTCCGAAACAAGTCGCTCACGCGTCCAACGGAGCGAAAAACGCACGCGAATTTCCAACGTTCGCGAAAATATTGTTCAGCAGAGAATGGAAAGAAACGCAGCGGGCGCTGCCTTATTTTTTTCAGCCATTGACCTGCATGCAAAGAGAGAAAATTCGATCGAGCGCCATCTGGCGACCATTTGTGCATGCCATGATTACGTCATCACCTCACGTCCTTCACGGTCCAGTGTTGCCAGACGGCACCAGCGTGGCCGCAAAAACGATTGCATAGATTAAAGGGGAGCAACAAGAAATTTAAAGTTTGACTTTTTTTGTCTTAGGCTTTTCGAATCTCTTTATTTTTAACGATAATAGGCCTATTTTTTGTAATTTTAGATTTATTTTTTTTCAGCAATAAAATGGTATTTTAAGCATTTATGAGCGTATTTGAAATATAGGGTAACCCTCACTTCCGGTCAACATCGTACGTACAGCATTGAATTGGATTAAGCTATTTCGTGCTTCCCGCAACAACTGGCAGTAGCTAACTGCAAGTTGTGCTTTTCATACTTCATTATGAACTCGATTCTGCTCAATAGTTTGCGCTGAAAGATTCAGGCTGGAAAAACTAATCGCGACTTAAAAAAAATCTCAAAACAGGCTCTGATGAGGTCACTTATCCATTCTCTCTCAAGTCTCAATCGAAAAAATGACGTATTCTCAGCCTGTCTTGGGATTTCTTCAAGTCGAGACAGCTCTGTCATTAGTGATTCCAGCCTTAGTAAATTAAAAACAGTCGAAAGAGTACATTATCTAATTTGTTTATTTAGTTTCATCTATGGTCACCTAAATTTACATAAGATTAAGTGTTTTACAATGAAGCAAAATCTCGAATTGAATCGTTTCAACGATATAGTGGTATTGGTACTTATAATTGCATTAATTCTAGCTGATCAATCAGGCACGGTAACCGACTATTTTACGTTTTCCGATGCATTCGCCGATGAAAAACACGAAAACAATTTCTGATGCGACGAGCGTGTTCAGCCAAGCCTCCTAAGGACGAATAAAAAAATCAGATATGTAGGCCTATAGGACATTGGATCAAGGCGTAAGTAGAATACCGCTTCTTAATATAACAATAATGTTTCAGGGGTTAGGATCAATCAACGTTGGTAACCGAAAGAGCTATATCGGCAAGGTAAAAGTTAAAATCGACTCGAATGTTCAATAGGAAATGGATTACGTTGCAAAGACAGTCTCAAGTTGCGTTCAAGTTTTCCTTATAACCCTTAGGCTGGAATCACTAACGACTTTGAGCTGTCTCAACTTGAAAAAATTCCAAGACAGGCTCTGATGACGCCATTTCTCCATTCTCTTACATTGGAAATATGATCATGTATTCTTAGCCAAATAGACAGTCCTGGGATTTTTGAAGCCCATACAGCTCTAAAAGTCATTGGTGATTCCAGCCTTTTTGAGCGTTGCGAGCGTTATTACCATGGAAACCATGACGGTGACCATGGTTACTCAAGTTGGCAACAGTGCATAACACACTGACAACGCTTGCGACACAGGCAAAGTTGTAGTGTGTATCTAGCCTTAAGGCTAGGACACCGTTGAAAGTTTCATGAACGACGACGCTCAAGCTTACGATGAGGATTACCGTCAAAAAAAAACTGCCACAGTAGGCATACACTAGCTGCTACCGAGCAGTGCAGTGTATTATCGCAGTTATTTTCGGCGGTAATCTACATCTTAAGCTTGAGCGTCGTCGTTCATGAAACGTTCATCGGTGTTCCCGTCTCAGGGATGCCAACTTCAAAATTAATATATCGCGCTTAAACTCGTGTCGTACTTTAATTTGTCGTGGCATACGCCTATACTCACTCTGACGGTCAAGTGCTTCCATCTACCACTTCGTGCTGCTCGAACCAAATCACCGAGACCTTGTTGGATTTTCGGGATGTCGCTAATCTTGGGTGGCGCCAGCTCGACTTTGGCGTATTTCCAGAACGTTAGTAACTTTGGCCTGGAAATCTCAATCACCTCTGCAGCATAATAATTGAGAAATTTAATTACAAACGAACATCGTAGTGATCTTATTCTACAGTCGCTGCACGCCATAAGAGAATTCCTAATATACGGGCACAGATATCATTTCATATGTGCTGTCGCTGTTGTAGGCGTGTCGGCATTACACTCGGGGCATGACCTCCATGGTCATGAAATTAATGGTCAGAGACTCTGAGCTTACTTTGGAATTTCGATTTTCTGTGCGCGTACCGTACGTACGTATAGACACACCTAAGGAGGCTCTAGGTCATAGAGCCTCCTTGGACGTAGGCATACCGGTACCACAGTATAGTTGCCGGTACCAAATAGCGCGTTAATGGTCGCAACAAATTAAATTGCATGTAGGCCTAGGCGCACCGGTAGGCCTACGAACTACGATTGAATGTAATATGTGTTTATGCACCTAAAAGTGTAATTGTTCCATGCGAATATAAGTGATTTATAAAATGTATCGTCAGATTTAAACTTTTAAATTATAATGGTGGATTTCTAAGCTCACGCTTGGCGAAAACAGGAGCCTGCGCAACCAACTTGGACATGATGAATCAGATGCTTTTACTTCTTCTAGATTAAATTGAGAAATTTCAAAAATTAATAATGACCTAAATTAATAAGGGCCTACATCAGTAAAACGTAATCAACAAGAAGATTACCTTTTTAAAGCTTATTTTGCGCAAAATGTGCTTACCAGGGATCAAGATGTATGCCAGAGGTCACGACCTTCAAGCGTTCATCAAGGACGACATCGATACAAAAATAACCTTCCGATGAAGGATCGATATTGAGGATTGAGTTCCGTCCAATCGTTCATTGCTCCATTCCAGACGTGCCAAAACTCGCGCATGCGCGAACTTTTAAAAAAGGCGTGGTTTGGAATGACGTCATGGTGGATGCAAAACCTATCTTGTCTATGAGAGCGGTTATTTTCCTCCTGTGTTGTAAAATGCCATTGCCATCGCGTAAAAATAATTATTCGGATGCGAGAAAATAACCAAATTGAATTTCTGATAAATACGACAAATAATTTAATAAACATTTACCATAAAAAAGATTCCATTATGCAACTAATTGTCAAGATATCTAAATTTTAATCGGAATATTCACAAATACCAGTGTAATAATTCATGTACAAAGTGACCAGTTAGACACGACTCAAAACCAAAAATCAATAACATTGTATTGGAAACCTTCAACACAAACTGTTATTTGCATACCGTAACACAACGACACTCAAACGTCTTCCTTCGCAACATTGGACATCGCAGAATAGTTTCCACAGAACACACTTTACATAGCAAAGCCATTTTTTTTTCAAAATATGAAAATTTAAATGTACGTGCATATATTGCACGTTCCATCGTAACCATAGCAACTAAAAAACTTTTTGAGTGTCGTTATGTTATACAAAAAACAGTTTGTGTTTGAAAGTTTCCATTACAGAGTTATTGGTTTTTAGTTTTGAGTCGTTTCTAGCTGCACCCTGTATTCGATAAATAAAATTAATTATAATCTTGCTAAGATTGCTCTAAGTACCTTAATTTGCCCGTGAGTGTAGGCCTAGCCGTGTACGAAATATATGATTTCTAAAAATAAATTTGCCGATCCAGATAAACACAGACAAATCAAATATAAATTAGACAACTTATACATGTACAATTATATAAACCAATTGAGGCTCTAGCTTCTACCCCAGTGCTGTAGAGCATTGAGTGAAAACACACTGGTGTAGAATAAAAGACACTTCTAGCATCCGATTAGATTTAAAACCACCATAAATACTAACCACCCGTACCAGACGTACTCCATAGTAATAAATTACAATTAATTATGCCTTATTATGCATTCCTTGCGTGCCATCATCTGAAGATGAATGGCAATGTGTTGGCCATGACGAGAAGTCCGAAAGCGGCGAGAGTGAACAGGCAGCCAGGCACGGCTCTCAACCGTAAGTAACTCGCGTCTATTCTTTCGTGAACGAACGGCACAAGAGAAAGAAAAAAAAATAAGAAAAACAGAATCCATATTATTATTATTATAATTATAATTATTATTATTCAATACGCTCGTAAAAGGCCATTTTGCCATTAGCGCCAGCCACATCGAGGAATATTTAATCGGTTATTTTCTACGAAAGACAAAGACAAACATCCATGTGGTATGCGGAAAAAGTCGAATCCGCGACAAACTTAACAGGAATGATTAGGAGATCGAGACTCGTTAAACTGTTAACCACAGTGGCCGCAATTAAAGGGGAGGAACAGTTTGGATTATTGTTTTTTTAATTGCCTTAATTTTATATAGGTTACCGCGTCTATGTTTTTTGATAACTGTGAACACATTTCTCTTACCGTACTGTATAACACCTATCCTATTTTGTTTTATCGAATTTTACATTCAATTCGTGCTTTTGAAAAAACTTCGTCTGTTCCCTGGACTGTGACGGCAACCTATCATTCGCTAATCAATAGACGCTTTCACAGCGACATTCTTATTTCAGCATAATTCTAACGTTGGTAAGGTACCTTACCAACTGAGGTTATACTGTGGTTATACCTTACAAATTACAATGTTAGACCGTCTATCCACTGTAATGCTACGTGTGGAAGCGACAAGAAGTTTGAATTTTTTTAGTTTTAGGTTTTTCAAATCCCTTTATTTGTAAAGATAGGCCTAGGCCTATAATAATTTTTGTAGATTGTTTTTAAAAAAATAAAAATGCATATTTTTAACATTTATTTCAAATAAATAAGCTAAACTAACTTTCGGTAAGCGGCAAGTGCTTCATCGAGATACGCCACGTGACACTTTCTTGAGTCCGACGTGACACTCTGGCGTACTCTATGCGTAGTGGCATACAATTCTAATTTGAAAGCAATTAGGAACGGCAAGCATTTTATATTATAATTTCATTTGGTTCTTGTCCGTAAATAGTTTGAGCTTCAGAATTCTGCTGAGCGGACTTAATTTATGTGAGAATAATAAGGTACGCCACAGGTGGGGACGATCCCTCTTTGCGGTGCTACACCAATCAGGGTGGTAAGAAATCCCACTCTTCCTTCGCTTTTAAGGCTTAAAGCGCTTCGATCTAGCAGGCTAATCTTCAGCCGATCACTGAGAGGGACTGTGGCTTAGTCTGGTAGATCGGAGTGGGCAGAGCCGCCCACCGACAAGGCGACGGGTCGCGAAGCGGCCCTGTCGCCTTATTATAAATACCAGTAATTAGGCATAAGTGTACGGACCCATATAATGAAAAGAAGTTGAATATCTGATCGTTGTTAACATTTAAATATCTAAACCTAAAACCTCCAAAAAATTCCTAGTTGGTCCCAAGGTTAAAAAAGGTAACATGTACTTGGTCAGTTGGTGGACTGTCACAGCAACGCACGTGGCAACGCTGACATGACTGCATCTACAAGTATACAGACTACAAGTTCTGCCATATTATCAACAAATAAAAAAGATAATTATCAACATAATAATGAACAAACTAAGCAAATATTTTTGCTGAAAATTTATTTAAAAAAATATCTACGGGAACAAATTATTAAACTTCTCAAGCAAAATTATTGAATCAAACCGATTAGATCAATTAAAAACGGATATAATTCCACAAAAATATAGAAGACGTAACAAATTAAGATTAATTAAAAATTGACCATGATTGGCTTCCAGTTTGGTATTTCGCAATCGTGTACGTTGGTCGTTGTAGATGCAATCAGTCAATCATCGGTGTCCGTTCGTCATTGGTTTGGTTATAAGTTGCGATTTTAGTCCAGTAGTAGGAGGAGGTGCAGAAGTAGGAGGATGATGAGGTAAAGGATGGTGAAATTGCATGTGAGACCTACCGACAGGAATCTTTGGGGCTCCCTCCTCCCAGTACATGCTCCTCTCAACTGCTTTTTTCCATTTGATGAAAGCGCCGTTTCGGTCTGAAATTAACAAAATTCAATTTAGAAATACTATAAAGTAATAATTACCAATTGAAAGTCAATTATCTACCGTTCTCGGAAATCTGCGGCGTGAATTTGTCTGTAGTCAAATTCACGTTCTCTTTGGACTCGAGGCTCCAGACTTCAACGCCTTCAGCCATGCCAGCAGCCATCGCCACTCCCAGTGCTGATGTTTCGGGCATAGATGGCCGGACTGAACGAAAAATTTGTTTTAATTTGATGGGTAATTTTTTTAAAGACAATTCGTGATTACTGATTAATCGTAGACTGTAAGCCACTATGCAGAGTAATTTTTCTATCTAATTCATTTACTCACCAACTGATATCCCGAGCAAATCCGCTTGAAGCTGCATTAATAAATTGTTCTCGGTCATGCCACCGTCTACCTGAAGACTTTTTAAAGTGATTCCACTGTCTTTGTACATGGCCTCCAAAATCTAAATATAAATTCAAATGAATAAATAAGTCAGTCAAACAAAGCCTACAAATTTAATTCCACGCAAGAGATTAAAAGCCGAGATCACTAATGCACGCCTAGAGACCAGACTCGAGTCAAGAGAGGCTTGCGTGACTACTTTGTGAAGGGAGATTACCAGTAGCGTAAATAACCGACAAGTGCGTAATGAGATCGACGGTATAGGTACGGATCGGAACTAATTTTGATGTTAATCCCCATTCATATTGGTCAACCAAAAATGGCGACATCCAGCTTCTCTTGGAATTTTCCAAAGTCAAAACAGCTTCTTAAAATGTTTGTGATTCTGGCCTAATACAGATACATTAAAGACGAAAAAATAAAAATATTGACCTATAAATTTATAATTTTTGATGCCAAAATTTGAGCTGTGTACGACAATATTTAGAGGTCGCGCATGGGGCCTAAATATTTGCATTTATAATTAAATCGTGTGTGATGTGTATTAACATTTATTCAATTGTAACAATTACACAAAACACCATTGAACAATATTTTGCATCATAGGCAATTGTTTTAAGAATGTGGAATAATAACATTTCATTTCTGGAGTTCTTTCTTTGTGGCTGATGGGAAGTGCTTCCTGTGATCCGCGTCAACTTAAAGTACAGTAGCGATCAAAAGTAAATGGCCAAACATTTTTTCTAGCATAACTCATTTCTTAGTGCTGGTAACGTGGCCAAATTTTTACACAAAAAGCATAACATGGGTTCCCAATAACCCACACATAATTAGCTTTTAAACTATTTATAAGAATTTTATTTAAATTAAAACACC